>AJWI01004204.1:0-13456 GCA_000277465.1 Dictyostelium intermedium | reverse complement strand
AAAAAAAATTGTCATATTATTTTTAATGACTCACATGTCCAAATATGGTATAACCAAATACTATATATATACATAGAGTGGTTTATGAAACAATCAAAAAAAATCTGCTTTTAGAATTTAAAACCAACACGATAGCATTCTGAAAAAAAAAAATGAAAAAATTAAAAAATTAAAAAATTTGGTGTTGGAATCGGTTTGAAAGAAAGAGAACGATAAAGTGTCGTTACTGATTATAAAAATAAATTGATTGAAAATAAAATTTTAACAAAAACAACCCTCCATCTCCTATATATAGTAGGAGTGATTACCATAAATAATCAAATTGTACGAAAGTTTTATTGAATTGTGATTACATAGCTTTTTTTTTACGAGAACATAGAATTTTGGCATAGAACATGTCACAAAAAAAAATAAAATAAAAAAAAATAAAAAAAAAATAAAAAAAAATAAAAAAATAAAAAAAATAAAAAAAATAAAAAAAAATAAAAAAAAAGTTATAAAAAAAGATTTTTTTATTAATGTTTGGATGCAAAAAATTTTCAAAAAAAATAAAATAAATAAAAAAAATATCGAAAAAAATTTTAGAGATATTTAGTATTGAAAAAAAAATATATTTTTATGAACTTTAAAAAATTTTAAAATAATATATTTCTGATTTTTTTCTGAAAGAACAAACATATGTTATCTTTTCAATAAAAATATTAAATTCTTAGAAAAAAAATTTTATTTTTATTTTATTTTTATTTTTTTTTTTTAACGATAAATTTTCCTTTAAAATCTATTTTTTTTTTTTTTAAAACAACCCTCTTAAAAATAAAATGGTTGATAAAAATGAAAAAATAAAAAGTGTTGATAATTTTATTGATACAATAATTAATAAAATCTCAAAAAAAATTTCAGCCAATGAAATTTTTTATGAGAATTTTAAAGAATGTTTCAAAGGTATAGCTGATATTGAATTTGATGAATATTCAGGATTATATTTTTGGGTATCGTTAAGAGAGCAATCCATTAAAAATAATTTAGATTACCATTTTGTAATTGAAAAGTTTAAAATATTTTTAAAAGATAAAGAACATTGTGATAATAAAAACATTAAAACTTTACAATCACTATATGATAGTTCAATTGTTTCAAATACATTCTTACAAAAAGATATTAGACCAATTCAAAAGTATTATTTATCAAATTATCAAATTTCACCAAATGATTCTTCAACGACAACAACAACAACAACAACAACCACAACAACAACATCAACAAATTCAAAATCAACTCCACCAACTCAATTAATTAAAGTTTATAATGAATTTAAAAAAGAGTCAATGGTATTAAGAGATACTTTTGCAGATAAATCAATCTTCAAAAGGGAGGAGATTACTAAAGAAGAGATGACACATCCATTTGTAAATTTTAGAGGTTATATTGATGATGATGATGATGATAAAAATGAAAAAGGTATTAAAGAATTAGGTATTAATTCAATTGGTGATTGGTCAATAAACAATTCTTTAGAATTATTTAAAGATTGTTTTAATACATTCACAAAAGGAGTTTTAGATGGTATTGAATGGTGTTCAACACAAACAAATCAAAATCAAAATCAAAATCAAAATCAAAATCAAAATAATGACACCAAGGTTATAGCATCAGGTGGTTCAATTTCATCATGTTTAAGTACATTACCAAAGAGATTATTAAAACTTTATTATGAAATGAAAATGGTAGCACGTTTATTGAATCATTTGAATTTACCATTTAATGCAGTGACATTAATTTATGAATATGCAAAACCATATAATCAATTTTTTATTGAATTGGAGAGACATTATCACTCAATGGAATCACCATTTTTAAATAGTGATTTAGATTTATTCTTTATTACACCATCAATTCACCAAGGTAAAAAGAAATTAGAAGAGGTTGCATTAAAGATTCAATCCAATTTAATGGCAAAATCAGATCACACCGATTTAAGATTTGTTCGTACTCAAAATTCAATAACCATTGTATCATCATATCCCTATAGACCAATTCAATTGATGATTTTCTTTATTCGTTCAATTGAAGATTTAATTTCATTCTATGATTTAGATTGTGTGGCTACAGCATACAATGGTGAAAATGTTTTCCTATTGCCACGTACAATCAATGCTTTCAATAAGAGATTGAATATGGTACCACCTGCATTATTCAACATTGACAACGATAGATTGTACAAATATGTATACCGTGGTTTCAATGCTATGTGTTTTGAAAATTGTATTCATGAAACTAGATGTGATAAGAAAGCCCATCTATACCATTTAATCCTACCACCAAATTCAATTAAAAAGAATTCTCATGGCCGTCCAGAATTTACTGTCTCTAGCTATAATCAAGATAGTGCAAGTATCTTTAATTTCCCATATGGTCCCGATAAATCATTTGAAGATGTTTTAGAAGAATTGGAGGAAAATCAATATATAAACTATGATTCTTTTAAACAAGAACTATTTGGTGATCCTAAAAATTTAATTGGAATTCATCCATGTGATTGGAGATTTAAATTCATAAAGATTAAGAATTTGTCCTCAAATGTTTCTTTCAAATGTTATATGTGTAAAAAGAATTTAGATGATACAACCTCTAGATTATGTAGCTATTGTACCTATTTAAATGAAAGTTTAATGGATGATCTAACCTATGATATTGGTCGTGCTAAATTAGTTATGAATGAAAAATATGCAATTGTGACTGGTGGACGTATTAAAATTGGTTTAAGAATCACCATTATCTTGTTGACTTTAGGTTTCAATGTTATCATTACAACACGTTTCCCACAATGTGCAATGGAGAAATATAAAGAATTGGTTAAACCTGAACTTCTAAAAAGATTAAGAATTTATGGTGTTGATTTTAGAAATGTTCAAGCCGTTCAGTCATTCATTGATACAATCAAATCAACAATACCAAGAATTGACATTTTAATTAATAATGCTGCTCAAACCATTCGTAGACCAAGAGCATATTATTATGATTTAATTCAACAAGAAAAACAATTATTATTGAAAAATAATAATAATAATAATAATAATACAATTGAAAATTCTAATGAATCACAACAACATGGAGTTTTAACATTTAAAAAGAATGGTAGTAATGATAAATTATTAACAATTTCTTCCACTGAAATTATTGAAAAAGTTTTAATAGATTGTGATAAAGATGAAAGTAATTTCGAACTATTCCCACCAGGCCAAGTCGATGAACATGGCGAACAATTAGATCTTCGTAAAAAGACAAGTTGGGTACAAGGTGTTGAAGAAATTTCAGTTGTTGAAGTTGCAGAGGTATCTTTGGTAAATTCAACGATACCATTCATGCTGGTATCACAATTATCTTCAATGATGGGTTCAAATTGTTTACCACCAAATAAAGATGGCTACAAAGAGAGATTGAATGAAACAATGATTGCTAATTATGAAAAATCATTAAAACTTATTAAAAGAAATGATTGGTCATACATTGTAAATGTTACTTCACCAGAAGGAGAGTTTGGAAATGAAATTAACTCGTTAACAGGTCTACACGTTCATACAAATATGGCAAAATCAAGTTTAAATATGATGACAAAAACTGTTGCCTACACTCATGAACTTAAGAATATCTATGTTTGTGGTGCTGATACTGGTTGGATTTCAGATATGCAACCAAAAAGAAATGATCTTGGTCTACCATCAAGAGATCCACCTTTAACTGAAGAAGATGGTGCAAATCGT
Source organism: Dictyostelium intermedium (assembly GCA_000277465.1). Classification (NCBI taxonomy): domain Eukaryota; phylum Evosea; class Eumycetozoa; order Dictyosteliales; family Dictyosteliaceae; genus Dictyostelium; species Dictyostelium intermedium. Next base: position 9,695 of record AJWI01004204.1, on the reverse strand, counting down.
GTTCTCTATCCAATTTTTCATCATATGACTGAAGAAACTAGACATCCATCCGGTGTTAATTTCGTTAATTTCAAACCAGTTGAGTGGCAATAAATTAAAAAGATCTCAAAAATATTAATATAAATAAACAAAAAACATAAATAAATAAAAATCACAAAAATCTTAATTTTTTTCTTTTTTTTTTTAATTATTTTTATTAATGTTTTTTTTTACTTAAATTACTACTATTTAGACAAGATATATTTCAAACTTAATTATCATAATCTTCATCTCTTTCATCTTCGTCCAATTCACCAAAAGAAGCATCAGAAAGATCGTCATCAAGAGGGTTAAATCTTTGTTTTTTGTTTGGATGTTGTTGTTGTTGATATGGTTGCTGTTGGTATTGGTTTTTGTTATTATGGTTGTTACTATTATAATTATTGTTATAGTTATTATGGTTATTTTTATGATGATGATGTTGTAGTTGTTGTTGGTATTGGTTTTGGTTTTGGTTTTGGTTTTGATTTTGGTTTTGGTTTTGGTGTTGATGTTGGTGTTGGTGTTGGTGTTGGTGTTGGTGGTGTTGGTGTTGGTGTTGGTGTTGAGGTGGTCTTGTAACAAAATTTGGCTGTGGGTTTGGATAGTCATCATTGGTAAGGTTTGATAATGACATTGGATCAAATCTTTTACTGCCACCATTGTTATTGAGGTTATTAATATTATTTGTATTGTTATTATTGATGGTATTAATATTATTTATATTGTTATTGTTATTGTTGTTATTATTGTTGTTGCTACTATTATTTGAACCATAATCCCTTAACTCTCTATTCTCCCTATTTGACCTATTGTCTCTGTGCTCTCTATTTTCTCTATGTTCTCTATGACCTCTATTTTCTTTGTGTTCCCTATTTTCTTTGTGTTCTCTATTTTCTTTGTGTTCCCTATTTTCTTTGTGTTCCCTACTTTCTTTGTGTTCCCTATTTTCTTTGTGTTCTCTGTTATGTTCTCTATGCTCTCTACTTTCCTTGTGGCCACTAGATCTATGTTCTTTATGCTCTCTATGGTGATCTCTTTGATTATTGCTATTATTATTATTAATGTTATTGTTGCTATTGTTATTATTGTTATTATTGTTATTATTGTTGCTATTGTTATTATTGTTATTATTGTTATTATTGTTGCTATTGTTATTATTGTTGCTATTATTGTTATTGTTGCTATGATGGTGATGATCACTTCTACTTGCATCTCTACTATGATGTTCTTTTTGATCTCTACTTCTTTCTTTATCCCTTTCTCTACTCTCTTTACTTTCTTTATGTCTTTCTCTATCTCTTTCTCTATCTCTGTCTCTTTCTCTTTCTCTATCCCTATCTCTATCTCCACCTTTACTACTTGATTTTGATGATGATTTATCTTTAGATTTTTGTGGGTTTTGGGAGATTTGAGATTGTTGATGGCTTTCATTAAAATTATTATTATTATTATTATTATTATTATTATTATTATTATTATTATTATTATTATTATTATTATTATTATTATTATTATTATTATTATTTTGAGAAAGGCTACGTGGTGAAGTGGGTGGGGATAGCTTATTGTTGTTGTTGCTGTTATTGTTGTTGTTGTTGTTGTTGTTGTTGTTGTTGTTGTTGTTATTATTATTATTATTATTATTATTATTATTATTATTATTATTATTATTATTATTATTATTATTATTATTATTATTATTATTATTATTATTATTATTATTATTATTATTATTATTATTATTATTATTTAAAAGTTTAGTTGAGGTGGTAGTTGTCGTTGAATTATTTTTATCTACAGCTGTTGTCGTTTGTTGGGTTGGGGATTGTGATTGAGATGGTTGATTTGTAGTTGATTGTTCAACAGTTGAAGTTGGTTGATCGCAATTATTTTTATCTTGGTTTTCTGAAATATCAAGTTGATCCTTAGCTATTTGATCTTTTACAGCGGCTTGTTGATTTGCTAATGAAGTTGGAGATAATGGTGGTTCTGGTTTGGGTAATTGATTATTTGGGAAAAGTTTATTGAAAAGGTCAGTGAAAAGATTTTGCAAGTGGACAGCATCTTCAAATACTTCTGAACCCGATTGATTGTAGATCTGAGCATTATAAAACATTGAATTGACACTGGCAGCAAATGATAGTGGGTTTGAGAATTTACCACCTACAACTCTTTCTTTTATAGTTTTCATATCCATTGGTTCTTTAATGATTGTATAGTAATCTGGGTAATCTCTTTTACTTGGCAACTTAATAAAGATATCACTTCTCTTTCTACCTTCTTCATCTTGATCGGCTCTAATTGCATCCCAAATTTGAAGATACTTTTGTTCATTCTCAGAGATCTTCTTTTTCATTGTACCTGCCGGTCTACCTCTACCTGCTTTCTTTATTGGTGCTGGTGATGGTAAAGGTGGTTGAGCAGTGATAGAAGAAGATGAAGAAGACGAAGGTGTTAATGGTGTTGATGGATTTGAGTTGGAAGAATCATCACCACGTTGTTGTTGCTGTTGTTGCTGTTGTTGTTCTTTCTTTTCTTTATCTAGCTTTTTACTAGAGGCAGAAGGTTTCTTTGAAGCAGCAACCTTTGCTCTCTTTTTAGATCTTAATGGACGTTGAAAGTCTTCATCCTCCTCATCCTCTTCGTCTGCATCATCATCATCTTCTTCATCTGAATAATTATCCAATTCTTTTCTTTTATTGACACGGGTTGGAGTTGTAACTGTTGGAACATTATTACCACCATCGTTATCATCGTTATCATCATCATCTACACCATTTGGGTCTTTATCTTTATCTTTTTCTTTACTTTTTTCTTTTGCTGATGAATGTTTTTTCTCTTTACGGTTTGATTCTTTTGATGATTTTGGTTTATCAGAGGTAGCACCACGTTTTGGGGTTGGTTTAGATTCGAAATCTGAATCTGAATCCGATTCATCTGAAGAGGATTCTTCATCATCATCATCATCGAAAAATTCAGAGATCATAGCATTATTGGTAACAGTTTTTCTTCTAATTTTACCACTTTCCAATATTTTACGAATTTGTATTTCATTTTCAAGATCCAAAGATTTCTTACTTGAACCAGGTTTAATTGATTGATTGAGAACAAAGCTTAGATCATCACCCAATTCAACCTCTTTAGTGATCCAGTTTGGTATTTCATCTTCTTGAGATAGTCTTTTGGCCTCACCTTTTTTGCCTGCTTCTTCCCATTTCTTTTGATCGATTTCCATTCTTTCTTTATCCATATTTTCATACATTTCAAACTCTTCGGGTGAACGAGCGATCATTTCATTAATTTGTGAATCAGAGGGCACAGTTTGTTTCTCCATTTCAGCGGTTTCATCTTGGGTCATTAAATCTTCCAACATTTTCTTTCTATCGGAACGATTTGATTTATTATTGAATTGACCAGCTTGAATAATCTTTTTATCCAATTCCTTCTTAAAGTTTGCTCTTGCTAAAATACTTTCTTCAACGGAATGAGCTGTAACCAAACGAAGTACACGTACAGTTTGTTTTTGACCAATACGATGTGCACGATCTTGTGCTTGAAGATCCATTTGAGGATTCCAATCGGAATCGAAAATGATTACGGTATCGGCAGTTTGTAGATTTAAACCCAAACCACCTGCTCTAGTTGAGAGTACAAAGATGAAATACTCAGAGTTTGGAGCATTAAATAACTCCAATAGATGACCTCTTTCATCAGACTTGGTTGAACCATCTAAACGAAGGAATTTATAATCTTTGTAGGCAAAAAACACCTCCAAAATATTGATCAATTGGGTCATTTGTGAGAATATTAAAACTCTATGACCTGCAGCCTTTAGCTTTGGTAATAAACGGTCCAACAAATCAAATTTACCTGCATATCTAATTAGGTTATCATCGACATTATACTCATCGTCATAGAAAAGATAAGGATGATTACAAATCTTTCTCAATTGAACATAGGTATTCTTTAAACCCTTTGCTAATTTTGGATTACCATCGACACCACCAGCTTGAGCAAGTTTTGAAACACCTTTGGTTTTAATGAGATCATACATTTTTTGTTGGAAAGCAGACATATCACATTTCAATACCTTCTCCACTTTATCTGGTAATTGAGCTTCCACCTCTTTCTTTAATCTTCTCAAAAGGAAAGGTCTTAAAACTTTGTGAAGACGTTGAATGATAAGGAGTTGCTCTTCTTCGTTCATTTCAATTTTCTCGCCAGTTTGAGCGAATGGTGCATTGAACCATTGTTCAAAATCCTCGACACAATCGAAAATGGTTGGTAGTAAAAAGTTTAGCAATGCCCAAAGTTCGGGTAAACTATTTTGAAGTGGTGTACCAGTTAACAATAGTCTATAACGACTTGAATAAGAAGTACCCAAGATAATCGAGAGTTTACTGGTATAGTTTTTCATTCTGTGACCTTCATCAACGATTAAATAATTCCATTTAATTTTACTCAATGCATTCTTATCCTTGATAATGTATTCATAGGTTGTAACAACGGCATTGAATTGACCTGGTGCAATAAACTCTTCAAACTTTGATTTTCTAGTTGGTTTATCACCATAGTATAAAACACGTTTAACCTTTGGTGCCCATTTTGAAAATTCTTGGCCCCAATTAGATAAAGTTGACAATGGTACCACAACTAAATATGGACCATTATTCTTTTTTACCTCTATCAAATAAGATACCAAAGCAATGGTTTGAATGGTTTTACCAAGACCCATTTCATCTGCTAAAATACCATTCAATTTATTGTTATACAATGATACCATCCATTGAAGTCCTTGCATTTGATATGGTTTTAATTTACCACCTTCTAATAATGCTGGTTGTTCAATAATATCTTCTTGAATTGAATGTGCTTTTGAATAATATGAATGTGCTTTTGAAACATATGTTGGATTTGTTTGTCCTGTTGCTGTTGTTGTTGTTGTTGTTGTTGTTGTTGGTGGTGGTGGTGGTGGTGGTGGTGGTGGTGCTAGTGTTTTATCATCAGCCTTTCCAGATGAACTATCTTTAACATCAATTGTTGGTTTTGTTTGAGATGATTGGTCTTTAGTTTCATTATCTTTCTTTTCTTGAATTTCTTTTGAGTTTTTATCAGTATGTTGATCAGAGTCATCCTTCATAACAACATCGGTATTTGATGATGTAGAAGTGGATGTGATAGTTGTGGTATTACTTTTATTGGTGACAGAAGTTGACTCCTCATCTTTATGTTCATTCAAACTTAAATCATCTTCATCATCGCCATAACCACTGTTGTTGTTGCTGTTGCTGTTGTTGTTGCTGTTGCTGTTGCTTGTAATTTTAGGTTTACTGTGGTCATCAAACACCATTTCATCATCTTTACCATTTAATAAATTTGAAATTGAGGAAGCATTAGTTGAACGAACTGAAGGAGAGGTAGAAGATTTAGTAGTATTAGTAGTAGAAGTTGAAAGATCTCTATTGATTGTATTACCATCAGTATCGATATCAACATCATTTGTTATATTACTAATACTAATTTTCTCGGACTGTTTTGCATCTTCCTCGCCTTCTTTTTCTTTTTGTTGTTGAAGTAGTTGTTCTTGTTGTCTTCTGATTGCTTCCTCATTCTCCTCTTTCTCTTGAATTGATATCTTTTCCTTTTGAAGGAGGTGAGAGATTTTATCCAAAAACTCATTGGTTTGATCAAATAACTCACGTAGACGTTGATTTTTAGTTTGTTCCAAGAGTTTAAGGTATTTACTTTCATCATTGGTTTTAAGTGCACGAAGACGTTCACGCTCTTCTTTTTCTCTCTGTTGTTGTTCTTTCTTCTCTTGAAGAATAAAATAGGCAGTGACACGTTTTGTCATCTTTTTAATCTTGGTCATTTTATTTGCATGATACTCTTTAAACTCTTTGCTATGATTAAGAATTTGACCCAAGAAATCTTTGAATCTATTCTTTTCTTCATTGGATTGTTGTTGTTCAAGTTTTTGCTTGAGATCTTTGGATTTCTTTGATTTTGATTTACTAATCTCAGAGTCCAATACCTCTCTTCTCAATTGTTTTTGATACTCTAGCAATGACAATTGTTTATACTGTATGGTCTCTTGAAGTTTCTCAACGGTGCCATCCTCTAATGTTGGAATGGACTCATAGAGATAATCAAGTTTATCCGATATCAATTGACTAACCAAATTTCTTTTACATTCCAATATGAATTCAACATCCATTGGTTTTGGTACCAATGTTTCCATTGGTAAAGTTCTCAATGGATCGATTGGAATCGATGGTATTTCTGGCTCTACAACTGGTGTTTGATTTACAAGTTGTGGTGGTTGAGGTTGTGATGGTTGTAAGATTACCATTGGTTGTGTTGCTATAACACCACCATTGGTAGGCGTTGTAGTTGATACTGATGATACTGCTATTGTTTGTGGTGGAATAACAGTTGATACAAGTGCTGTTGGTGTATTTATTGATGTTGGTGTAGTTACTAGACTTGGTACTGCATTTGGTTGTTGATTTATTTGTAGATCTTGTTGCTGTGGTTGTTGTTGTTGTTGCTGTTGTTGTTGTTGTTGAGATTGAGGTTGTTCTGTTTGTTGTTGCTGAGGTTGCTCTGATTGTTGTGATAGTTCTGGTTGTTGAGATTGCTCTGGCTGTTGTATTTGGTCTGGTTGTTGTTGTGGTTGTTGTTGTTGTTGTGGTTGTTGTGGGTATTGTTGTGGGTTTTGTTGTTGTACTTGCTCTGATTGTACGTGTGGTTGTAGCTGTGTTTGTTGTGGTGATGGTGTTTGTTGTGCATGTGGTTGTTGTAAGACTTGTTGTTGATTTATTTGTTGGGCCTGTGGTTGTTGGAATTGTTGCTGTTGTTGTTGTTGTAACTGAGATTGATGATGTTGAATCAATCTTTGTTGTTGTAATAATCTTTGCTGTAATAATTGTTGTTGTATTAACTGTTGTTGGTTTAATGGTTGTCCTTGTTGTATTTGTAATTGTAATTGCTGTAATTGTTGATGAGTTAATTGATATTGTTGAGTCAATGCTGCAATAGTGCCAGCACTATTAATATTATTACTGTTAATGTTATTATTATTATTACTGTTACTATTATTAATATTGGCATTGTTCATGCTATTGTTACTATTATTACTAATACCATTGTTATTATTACTATTATTATTAAAATTACTATTGTTATTATTGTTGTTGTTGTTATTACTACTACCATTGTTATTATTATTAAAATTATTATTATTATTATTATTGTTATTATTATTATTATTACTATTATTCATATTATTATTCATATTGTTATTTATATTGTTATTATTCATATTGTTATTCATATTGCTATTCATATTGTTATTGTTGTTATTGTTGTTAATAACATTACTATTATTTGTATTCATTTGTACAATAGAGGGTGAAGATTGATTTGTAAATGTTGAAGGGTGAGCCAATTGTAAGATTCCATAATACTCTTCCGTAATGGGCTTTCTTTGCATGAAGCATTTATATGCATAAACTTGAGCTCTAATAACGTCAAGTTGTTCTGGTGTAAAAAAAAATGCTGGTGGGGGTAATAACTTTGTTTGTTGGTTTGGTAATTGAGATGATTGCGCTTTTATTTGTTGATTTTGGTTTTGGTTTTGGTTTTGGTTTTGGTTTTGGTTTTGATTTTGGTTTTGATTTTGGTTTTGGTTTTGATTTTGGTTTTGATTTTGATTTTGATTTTGATTTTGTTGGTGGGTTTGATGTTGTGGGTGTTGAAATTGTTGTTGGTGAAGTTGCTGTTGTTGTTGTTGTTGTTGTAAAAGTAATTGATGTTGGATTTGTTGTTGTGTGGATGGAATATTCGGTGATGTCATATTCGGTGAGGATATGTTCATGTTTTGTTGATGTTGTAAATGTTGTGGGTGTTGCTGTTGGAATTGTTGTTGCTGTTGGAGTTTCATTTGTTGTTGTTTTAATTGAGCTTCGTAAGCTGCTTGTTGTTGTTGTTGTTGATATTGTTGTTGTGTTTGTGGTGTTTGTGAATATTGTGGTTGTGGTGATTGTTGTTGTTGTTGTTGTTGTTGTTGTTGGTGTTGTGCCATTTTTCTTTGCAATATCATATTATGTTGTCGAAAGATTTTATTATAGAGCTCCAACTCCTGTTGGTTTAAAGATGAAAGAGGTTGTGGATTCTTCAAAAAATTTATACAGCTTTGATAATTAGGATCTGAAATGTCTGTTCCATTGGTTTGCAAATTATCCAAATACTGTACGAGTATTACAAAGAGAGAAAAGGAAAAAAATAAATAAAAAAAAGAATATGTCAGTAAACGTTTCAAAATCAGATAATACTAAATAACACTTACAACATAAACTTCAACATGTTGGCTCTTTGTTGGAACTTGTGGTTGTTGCATCATATTTACTTGTTGCTGTTGTTGTTGTTGTTGTTGTTGTTGTTGTTGTTGTTGTTGTTGAAGTTGTTGTTGTTGCTGTTGTTGCAATAATTGCTGTTGTTGTAAAAGTAGGTGGTATTGTTGCTGTTGCTGTTGTGGCGCAGATTTAATATTCGGTGAGTTTATATTCATTGGAGGTGTATTTATATTTTGTTGTTGGTGTTGTTGTTGTTGTTGTGCTTGTTGTTGTGCATGTTGTTGTGCATGTTGTTGTGCTTGTTGTTGTGCTTGGTGTTGCTGTTGCGCCTGTTGATATTGTTGTGATTGCATCATTTGATTCTGGATTTGTTGTTCAATTGATAATGGCATATTATATGTGGGTTTAGGTTTATCCTCTGTTATACTACCCCCACCATTATTATTATTATTAGTATTATTATTATTGCTATTATTATTATTATTATTATTATTATTATTATTATTGTTGTTATTAACAGTACTGCCACCAGTAGTGTTATTTGTGGTTATAGGTGTTCCAACTATATTATTATCTCCGCTACTATTATTTCCTCCATTGTTTGTATTATTTATAAATGATTGGTCATGATGTTGATGTTGCATATCACCAGTAATGTTCATATTTATCGTATTAATATTACTACTATATGTTTAACTCTGCTCTTTCTTTTGTTTTTTTTTTGGAGTTATTATTAATTATCTCTAATATAAAACTCCACTTTTATTAAATCTGTAGATAATAAGAAAATGAGAGGATAGAGGTAGAGACACAATATAAGGATACAGGAAAAATTATAATAAAATAAAAGAAAAGAAAAAGAAAATAAATTTGGAGGGAAAAAATAAATAAATTAATAAAATGAACATGTACTTTTTTAAATCTTTTGTTTTTTTTTGTATTTTTTCTATTTTTTTTTTTTTTATTTTTTATTTGAAAAATAAAAATAAAAATAAAAATTTTGAAAGAAAAAAAAATTTAAAAGATTAAATGCCACACTCATAAATGAAACCTACAAATCCACAACAATAAATATGACAATATTGGGTAATAATTATAATTTAAATAAATTTAAAAAAAATTAATGAAAAAAAATATATTTTAAAAATAAAAAAATAATAATAATAATCTAATAATAATGATAATATTAGATATTATATTGGTGTTGTTTGATTACTTGATCGTGTTGTTGGTTTCTTTATTTTTTTTTTTTTTTTTTTTGGATGGGAGTTGATGAAAAGTGGTGTTGTTATATTGGTTTCAATTGTAATAATATAA
>AJWI01004199.1:0-13496 GCA_000277465.1 Dictyostelium intermedium | reverse complement strand
GCCCAATTTCTAAAACATTTCTCTCTTTTATTTTTTTTTTTAAAACAAAAAAAAAAAATTTAGACGATTGTAAACAAATACAAAAAAAAAAAAAAAAAAAAAAAAAATAAGGGTAATACATTTACTTATTTCAAAAATGAATCAAGTAATAATTTACCATCATTTAAAATACCAAAAGAACCATCATTTGGTGAGATTTCAAATAAATTATCAAAAGAAAAAGTAACAAAGAGAATTTTAGAAGATACTTTTGAACAATATTGTTTTATGACAATTGATTTCTTTTTTGACAAATACAAATCAAGTGATTTATTAAAATGTTTACATCGTATGTATATATATATATATATATAATATTTAATTTTTTTTATTATGATTAAAATAAAATATTGATATAATTATTATTTTTCTTTTCTTTTTTTTTCCTCTCTCATAAAAAGAAAATAAAAGGATAGAATGGATGTTTAAATGTAAAGATTGTTCAAGTGAAGCAGTTGGATTATTATGTAGTAAATGTTTTTTAAGTGGTAATCATATTGAGGAGGGACATACATTTACATTATTAGAGGGTCAATTGAATGATTTTTGTGATTGTGGTAATCAAGATTTAATAAAGAGGAGTGGATTTTGTGCTAAACATGCCAATGTCAATGAGAAGAGTAAAAAGGATATCATTGATAAACTACCATTTTTTTTGAAGAAAGATGTTCACATTTTCTTTAGATACCTTTTTCAATATCTACAAAGTATAACTACCTCAAATGTGGACAATAAGAGTACACCAACCATTGAAGTGATAATTGGTTGGCTAAAAGAGATTTGCTCGAACTCCTCTATATTGATACATATTATTGCGGAGGAGTTCACATCTAGACAATTGGAGATTGGTGAAGACTCAAAGAGTGCATTTAGATTGAACGAACATAAACGATTACCCTATAGGGTGGAAAATGAATCGATTCAAATCCATTGGGAATCACACCATTTCTTAAGTTTCATTTTTTCAAATGTAAACGTTTTGGACAGATATCTACCCTTTTTATCATTGTTAATCGATAATCATAGTACTTTTAAAGTGACGGTTTTCGAAGAGTATCTAAAGAATTTCATAACGATTTTCACACCAAGAGATAGAGCATCATCACGTATCATGCAATTCTTGGGCTCTGTTTACATTGGGAATCTAAAGATATCATTACCATTTGCAACCGGTTATTCACGTCATAATGTATTGGAATTGATTCTTCGTAGTCATAAGACAATCTATGTCCCATTGCTTTTACCATTCTATCAATCCTCAAATCAAAAGGATATAAGCAAGGAGGTGATGTTACAATCTGATATACCTTCAATTCCAAACTTTTTGAAAGAGCCAAAGGTTCTAAGATACTTTTGTGCACAATCTGATAAATTTAAATTACTCTTTGAGTATGCCAGAGAATTACATAGGTTTACATCACTTCAATTCGTTGATCCATCCATTTCAACCACAAAATTCCTATTGTCACAAGAGTTGAATCTAATAGTGGCCACAAAGAACATAATAGTTACATTGGATGAAATGGGTGATTCTCAATTCCGTCAAGAGATCATCGATTCAATGGCAGAGAAATTGATCGCCAATATTGGGGAGATTAAGAAAAGACCGGTATTCGATAGATGTGGTTTCAAATTACCCCATAAGGATTTCTTTCAAAAGTTTACCTATGCAGAGATACCAGTTCATTTCCCATTGTATCGTATGCTATCAACTTTTCTATTGATGACAAAAATGGATCCATCTTTGCTCTACACAAAGTATGGTATGACCGAAGCGGATGTCATCGATATGGTACATACGGTTATATTGTTTAGAGTTTTCTATATCACCTATGATCCAACTCAAACCCTCGAAAATTGTACCGATTTAACAATGACCAATGATTTACACATTCTTCAGGTTGCAATTTGTTTATTGGGTTCTAAAAAGTTTTTATATGCATTTTTTAATGTAGTCTCTGCAATTGAACCAAGTCCAAGTGCATTCAATGAAGCATTCTCCATTTTGGTGTCGTCATTACAAATTCGAGCAACACTTGTACCCTCTAAAAAAGTCATTGAGTATCATTTACTTCAAGGTTTATTTTCAAATATATTCTTTAAAATGCATTTCCGTTCATTTGATTCAGTGTTAATGGGTATCAATGAAAATGATATCTGTGAAACCTATATCAATGAGTTGGCAGACCCCACCGGTAGAGCATTGGAATTGAAAGATCTCGATAATTGGAAATACTATGACCCATATTATCCACACTTTTCCTTAACCTATCGTAATGCAATCCAAACTGGCTCAAAGAAAAGATTTAAACAGTATATGGAATCAAAGAAAATTCCGACCGAATCAAATCCATTACCACCAATCTTAGATCCATTGCCATTGGAGCTATTGGGTTTAACTAAGATTTTCAATGATCAAACTTTAATTGAAATCATTTTCTGTATATTGGTTGATTGTTTATATCCAACATTTATTGGTTATGATAATAGCATTGAACTTCAACCAATACTTAAAATGATCATTACAAACCCACAAATAATTTTAAATGATTTCTTTTATCTATTGGTATTATCAATTAAATCATTTAAAGAGACAACTTTACCAACCTTAAATCAATTAGAAACCGATGAAATCACAAAATCAATAGCTTCTTTCTTTGACCATCAAAAATTATTATTTGAAATTCAAAATCAAATTAAAAACTCAACTGATCAAAATGATAAAGAAAAATTATTAGAAAATGTTGAATCACCATCATCTGAAACAGTTATTAATGAAAAAGAAAAAACCCAAAGTTTAGATAAAGAAAATGTTGACCAAGGAAATGTAGATTCAATTAAAGAAAAGGAAACATTGGTAGAAATTGAGAAAGAAGAAAAAGAAAAAGAAAATGAAAAAGAAAAAGAAAAAGAAAAAGAAAAAGATAAATTAAAAGAGTTTACATTTAATGGTAAAGATAACATAATTTATAATTTATTACGTGTTTATAATGTTGAAGTTAATTTTGGGGTAAAAGAGAGATTATCTGTTTTGGATTTACTTTTCAAATTTTGGGATTTAATGACAAATCAAACACAATATTTACAATTACGTTCAAGTTTATTATACATTTTCAATTCCTTAAAAGAGTTTGATCCAATTTTCCAAAAAGTATTCGACGAGCATAAAGTTGACCTTGTTAATGATGTTGAACACTCAAATCAAGATGAGTTGGCTCATAAAAAATCAATGGCTGAAAAGAGATTAAAATTATTAGAACAAATGAAAAAACAACAACAATCATTCTTTGATGATTTATCGGATCAAGAAGAAGAAAATGATGAAGATAATCATAATGATAAAAAACAAAAAGATGGTGAAAAAGAAAAAGAAAAAGAAAAAGAAAATGAAAAAGTAAAAGAAAAAGAAAAAGAATTAAATAGTGAATCTAATATTGATGATGGTAGAAATGAAACTAATATTATTACTACTACTACTACTACTACTACCACCACTTCAACAATTACAAATGAAGAATCAGAAGAAATTGAAGAGATTATTAAAGTTGAAAAGGTTGAGAAAGAACATAAAAATCATCATGGTGAACATGAAAATGAAGATGATCATAAGAGTGAATTTGAACCATGTGTAGTTTGTAAACTTTCAGAAAAAGCAGGTAGATTATTTGCAATTTCATATGTTGATTTATCATCAGTTTCTCATCAAAATACAAAGCAATCAATTGATGAGATTATAAAAGATAAATTAAAAGTTGGCTACAACGAAAACTATAAACAATTTTTAGAAAAGTATTATTATACTTTTATAAAACCAAATTCAATTAAAACAATTCCATTTAGTGAATCACCTCAAAGTTTTTTAACTTACTTATTCTTATGTTCACCATCAACCTATGTTACATCATGTGGTCATAATATTCATAAGAAATGTTTTGATAATTATTTCAAAGGTCAACCAGTTGATCCAAATCTTGCAACCGCTTTTAAATGTCCACTTTGTAGTAGAAATTCAAATATAACCATTGTATTGGGTGAACCAGATGACACCATTCAATATAGATCCTATATTGAAGATCTCTTTAAAAAGCTTTGCTACTACGATTATGTATCACTAATGGATAGAGATTCAATGTACAGTTTTGATAATTACCTTTGGAAATTCGTTTTACAAAATATTGAAACTTTGGAATTAAAAACTAGAAAAACCACCCTCTACAATGATAACGATGAACAACCAGCCTACTTTTTAATGTCAGAACATGATTTCCAAAGGGAACTCCTCACAACATCTCGTTTACATAATGCAGTGGCACAAGTTGATTTCAAACAACCAATTCCTCATGATGAACTACCAATTTATTCCGATGCATCGTTTTTGGCAGATCCATTCCTTTGTTCATCCTATTCCCTTTGGCTATCTAAATTTGATACATCTCAATTTTTCAAAATCATTTTGGATGGTTTACAACATTATATCTTTAATATTGTCATTCATCATTGTATAAAGAATAATATAGTTCCAATCACTGGTGATGATAAAACAAACGCCTACATTACAAATGCTACCACTTTAATCACCGATGAATTTAATCGTTTATTCTTTGGTGAAAAACCATCATTAGAGAATGATAGTAACTTTAGAGAGGAGTTTACTAATCAACTGCTCCCCTTCTTAAGAAAATTATATTTACTCTATATAGTTATCTCGAAATCTCATCCAAATCGACCTCAGCCACCACCATTGACAATGGAGAAGCTAACCGATATCAACTATTGTATGAGTTGTTTCAAATTTAAAGGTTTACTCGATATGGTTAATACTGTTTGCTCAAAAGCTAATTTCAAAAATACCCTCACTCATTTCTTAGTAAAAGATAAAATCACTACAGCTGTTTCGAAAATTCCACAAGTATTTTGCTCCTTCCCACCACCTTTGAAATATGATTCCTTACCAAAATGGATTGATATTCCTGAAAGATTCGTAGATTTTATGAAAGATAATATCTATGCTGGTCATTGTTCAAAATGTGGTGGTTTATTGAAATTGGTTTGTTTAATGTGTGGCCATTGTTCATGCGAAACTGCAACTTGTAAAATTAGTTTATTCTATCATGGTCCTACTCTTTGCACTCAATATCCATTGGCGTTTTTCCATTCTATCGAAAGACCATTTGCAAAATCTTTCAAATTGGATCAAGGCTTTTTCAAGACCCAAGCACCTGTATTCGCCAATATCTACTTGGACCAAAATGGTCATAAAATAGCCAATCCTTCAATTCATGCAAAATTATCTAAAAAGAAACTTCGTAAACTTTATAAATGTTGGGTTGATTGTAGTAATAGAAGAAAATATTTCATTGAAAAAAAATAAGTACTCAGAAAAAAAATAAAAAAAAATATTAAAAATAAAATTAATTTTCAATCTGGTTAGATATTTTTTTTTACTTTTTTTTATTTTTTTATTTTTTTTTATTTTTTTATTTTTATTTTTATTTTTTTTATTTTTTCAATTTTTACTTTTTACTTAACTTTTTCTTTTCTTTTTTTTTAAAATAAAAAAAAGTCAACACTAAAAATAAGAAAAATGATTAAAATTTTATTATTGATATCTATAATAATTAGTGTGGTTGTTTCACAAACTGGAAATTATCCAGCAGGTGGTATTTATGTAGGCCTTTCATCAAGTTTCTTAACAAATGAAGGTGAATCTGTGAGTATATACTATAAATATAAATAAAAAAATCCTATAAAGTTATACCTATTAACTTTTCATTTTAAAATAAAAAAAAAAAAAAAAAAAAAAGTTAAACAACATATGCTCAAAATGAAATATTATCAATGTCATTACCAGATCAATCAGGATCTTCAAGTAGTGCATCATATACATTCTCTTCTTTTAAATTAGGTTTAACTTTAGATAACTTATTTTATAATGAATTATCATCAGATCTTTATCAAATGTAAAAATATAAGAGTTTTTTTTTTTTTTAAACTTTTTAAAAAAAAAAAAAAAAAATTTTTAACACCAACTTAATTTCTATATTTATATTTAAACTATATATATATCACTTTGAAAATTTAGTGGTTGGGATACAATAGAATTTGAATTACAATGGAATTATCATATTTGTGCAAATACAGTCTTTCATCCATGTGAAAATGGTAATATTCAAGTTGGTACAGTTTCAGGAGCAACAGCAGCAGTTGCATCGAATCTTATGGTTGATTTTAATTCTACATCGACAACGATTGTAGCAACAAACTCAACGATGGCATTTAATCAAGGTGCAGTTCAAGTTAATGTACATTGTTCCAATGCAATTTGTATCATTCCAGTTAGTGACATTGCAAATGAAGTGGCACAAAACTTTGTTACAGAACTTACCAATGGTATTACCAAGGCGATCAATGATCAAGTACCAACCATTGAGGCATTATTTACACCAATTAAACAAATCCCAATCACACTTTCAAATGGTGATTCACTTTGGATCGATTTAGAGGGTACTTTAGTTGAAGAGAGTAATCCAGTTGCCGATTTACCAACGATTACTGCAGTCTTAAATGGTGGTGTCATTTTAGAGAATACCGATGGTAACTTTGTTTATCCATCACAACTTCCATCTTACATTCCATCCGATTCTCAATTGGAATCATTCACAACGGACTATAGTATTACAATCACTGGATTCTTTATTGAATCATTGTTTGATGCTGTTTTCGCATCACTATTACCATTGACAATCAATCCAAATGAAGTTCCTGCCGCTTCGCCAGTTCATTTAAATACTAGTGATGACTTTTTCAGTGGTATTGCTCCAGGCTTATCTCAATATCCAAATCTTGGTATTCAAGTTAATTGCTATTCACCCCTAACTCCTTTGGTTAGTATTAACTCCTCTGCTATCTCCTTAATGAATCTTGAATTAAGCGCTGATTTCATCGTTTTAAATGGTGATAATCCATTCACTGCTTTCACCGTTTTATTCACAATCGATGCTACTCTCTCCACTGAAATTATCACCGACTCTCCTTCAACTTTTTCTTTAAATTCAACTCTTGTCTCTCTCACTCCAAACGCCACTATCGTTAGTAGTGGCGTTGGTAGTGTAGATGCCACTGGTTTCGTTCAATTAATGCAAATGGTACAAGGTGTAATTAAAATACCTGCTCCAGCTTATTCTATACCTTCAAAATATTCAATGTCAAATGTTCAATTACAACTTGGTAGTCAAGTCATTCAAATCACTTTTGATTTGGTTGATTCTTCTTTAGAACAACAACAACAACAACAAAAAATTCATAAAAAATCTATTAATTTAAACTAAAAAAAAATTTAAATAATTAAAATAAATTCAATTATTATTATTTTTAAAAATAATAATAATTGAATTTATTTTAATTATTTTAATTTTTTCAATAGAGTTGTTATTATAATAAAAAAAAATTTATCACAGAAAATTAAAAAATAAAAAAATTTATATTCATTTTATACACAATTAAAAATTACATTAATTTATATTTGTGATTATTTTTTAAAATTTTTTTTAATTTATTAATAATAAAATTATTTATTTATTTATTTAAAAAATTTAAATTGGGAATATTATGAGTTTTTTTTATTTTAAAAATTTTTCATTAACTATAACAATAACAACAATAACAATAGCAATAACAACAATATAAACACTCTCATTCAGCAGCAGCAGCAGTAGTAGAAAATAATTTTAGCAATAACAATAACTAGTAATAGTAATAATAATAATAATTATTATAATAACTTTTTGATGTCAAAAATAGTTTTTTTATTTTATTTTACTATTAGTAGGTAGAGAATAAAAAAACACATAAAAAAATGAAATAAATCATGTCAATTAATCTATTTTAATAATCATTTTCAATAATGAAAAAAAAAGGGGAGTGGAATTGAATCATATTTGGAATTGGTGTCAACTGAAATAATTAGTGATCAAGATATGATCAAATGTTTGATCCGTTTGTTAATTGAGCATAGATTGCTTTTGGAAAATGGTCAAGTGAAATTTTATTTCAAACTAAAAAAATAAATAAATAAAAAAAATAATAAATTTTTTCAGCGGTTTTGTTTAATCATTATATAATATCACTTTCTTAAAAATATTCCACAAATAACTTTGAAAAAAAAAAAATTAAAATCCATATTAATTTTATTAAAAAAAAATTAAATATTAAATTAAAAAAAACTATCAAGTTTGATGATCGATCAGAATAAATTAAATATTAAATTAAAAAAAAATTAAATATTAAATTAAAAAAATAAAAAAAAATTATTAAAAGTGCAAATATAAATTATTAATTTTGTTTTTTTTTTTGTTTTTTTTCATTTTTTTTTACTTTTCATGGTTTTTCACAATAAAACACATTTTTTTATTTAAAATTAAAAAAAAAAAAAAAAAATAAAAAATCAACACATTTTTTTCTTTTATTTGATTAATGATGATTAAAATAAACTTTATTACTCTTTTAATAATTTCAATTATTTTTAAAATAACACAATCATCAGTGGACGGTAATTACCCAGCAGGTGGTTTATATTTTGGTGTATCATCAAACTTCTTAGTTGGTGAATCTGAAAAGGTATTTATAAAGTTTTATAATTCTCTCATAAAATATTAATTATTTAATTAAACAAAAAAAAAAAAAAAAAAAAAAGTTTAAACAAAATATGTTCAAAATGAATTATTATCAATGGAATTACCAGATCAATCAGGTGATTCAGATGGAGTACAATATTCATTCACTCATTTTAAACTAGCATTAACATTAGAAGATTTCTTTTATGCTCAATTGGGATCTGGTATTTTTCAAATGTAAATTTTTAAATAATTAATGAAAAAAAAACTTTTTTTAACTTACAATGTATACTTGTTATTTTTTTAAAAAATTATTTAACTCACTATTAATTATAGGGGATGGGATATAATTACATTTAATTTACAATGGGATTATGAAATTTGTGTTAAAAAAGTTGTAAAAGTTTGTGAATCAGGTACAATTACAGTTTATACAGCTAGTGGACAGAGTGTATCATTAGGAACAACATTAGATGTTCTATTCAATACAACGAAAGCAAAGATTGAAGCAACAACAACAGTAATGCCATTTGAAAAGGGTGCGGTTGTAGCCAGTGTACAATGTACCGATTCGGTTTGTTTAATACCAATTGATGATATAGTTAGTGAGGTTTCATCGAAATTCGTATCACAAGTTACCAATGGTGTTACCAATGCCATCAATGATAAAACACCATCCATTGAGAAGTTATTTACACCAATTAAACAAATACCAATAAAATTCAATGGTGGTGGTAATCAATATTGGTTAGATTTAGAGGGCTGTCTAGTTGAAGCCAACTACAGCACAAACTCACCATCGACAATTACTGCTGCAATCAATGGTGGTGTCATTTTAGAGAATACCGATGGTAATTTCATTTATCCAACTCAATCACCTTCCTATGTACCATTGGATTCACAAATGGAATCTTTCACATCGGATTATTGTGTGACAATCACTGGCTACTTTATAGAGTCACTATTGGATGCTCTAGTGGTACCACAATTCCCAATGTCAATTAAACCATCGGAGATACCAACATCATCACCAGTTCAATTGAATACAAGTTCGGATTTCTTTAGTGGTATTGCTCCAAATTTAACTTTGAAATATCCAAACTCTCCTATTCAAGTTAATTTAATGTCACCAGTTATACCAAGCGTTACAATCAATTCAAGTGGTATCGTTTTATCAAACTTTGAAATATCTTCAATATTTTTGGTTATAACTGATGATGGTGATAACATGATACCTATATTCAATGCATTGTTTATAATTGACGCTGAAATTTCCACAACAGTATATACTGATAGTGTAGATATATTTTCATTGAATTCAACATTGCTATCACTCTCATCGAATGTAACCATAAGTGATTCAACCATTGGTTCAGTCGATGCCACTGGTTTCGTTCAATTAATTGAAATGCTTCAATCTATAATTAAACTTCCATCAATAACCTATCCTGTACCTTCAGAATATTCAATCACAAATGTAAAATCTCAACTTGGTGATCAAATAATTCAAATTACTTTTGATTTAATTGAAAAGTCTATAGAATTATCATCAAAAAATCTTAAAAAATCTGTAAATTTAAATTAAAATAAATAAATAAATATGTATATGTAAATGTTATTTTATTTTATTGTTTTTTTTATTATTATTATTATTTTTATTTTTATTTTTTTATATATGGTCTATACCATTTTATTCATAGTTTATTTATTAATATTATCATTTACTATTGTAAATTATAGTTTTGACCAATACCACCGCTACTATTACTATTGATGGATGGAACTAAAATGGTTGGAAGTCTTTGTGGAATCTTTGATTTTATATTTGATTGTGTTGATGAAAACGATGAATTTGGTATACTTGTCACCGTTATCGGGTAAGGTGTTGTTGTAGTTGGTAAATTTCACTGGCTTGGGGTTTCTTCAAGATTAGGTGCAATTGGTTCACTATTTGTTGTGGTGGTGGTGTCATCTAAATCTCTAAAAACCATTCTTTTTGTATCACCAACCAATTTAAAAGGGATACCCTCTTTGTTTATGAGCCTATTGGTTAATTTAACAAGTCTTGATAACATAGCACATGCAGTATCTGCTTTAGCATCTCCAGTTTTGATTGATTGCATACCCAAGATAGTTTTATTCAATGCATCTTGTAAACCAGCATCTTTTCTTAATTCTACACCAGCCATTTTATATTCTCTTGTGAAACGAATTAATAAATTATTTAGTTCAACACCTCTTTTGAATTTTGACCATTGATTATTTATGTCTTTTTTTTTCAACAATAGTTTTTTTAACTATGTTTGTTGTTGCCTTTGTATTTTTTTACCTTTGGTTATTCTATGGATAAAAATGGTGTGAAAAAAATTATAAAGTATTTTTATTTTATAAATTTAATTTAATTTTTAATTTTTAATATTTGAGTTTTATAATTTATATGGAAATGAAAAAAATAATATTCTTTTTTTAAAAACAGCAGTTGATTTTAGGAAACATGTTATTTTCGATTTATATTTAGAAAAAAAAAGTAAATGTATTTATTATAGTTAGCAGTTTATAAAAAATTTTATAAAATTTCTGAAAAAGGAAGTAAAAAAAAAATATTATTATTTTTTAAAATATAATATTCATTTTTAAAAGATTATATTACCCATTAAGTAAGAGTATTTTCTAAAAAAACTAAAATTAAATTAAATTAAAAAAATTACATGATTTTGAAAAATCTAATATTTAAATGCTTTTAAACTTTCAAAATTAAAAAAAAAATAAAATAAATTATATAATTTTATAAATAAATAAATTAATAATAAAAAAAAATGTTAATTAAAGGATCTGAAAAAGAAAAATATTTAGCTTCTCTAAATTTATAAAATAAAAATACATTAAAAAAAGTAAAAAATAAAAAATAAAAAAAATAAAAAAAAATTTTACACCAATCAGTCTATACAATTTTATTCATAGTTTATTTATTAATATCATTATCATTTACTATTGTCAATTTTAGTTTTGACCAATACCACCGCTACTATTACTATTGATGGATGGAACTAAAATGGTTGGACGTCTTTGTGGAATCTTTGATTTTATATTTGATTGTGTTGATGAAAACGATGAATTTGGTATATTTTCTTTTGTAAAAGTTGGTATTAATGATTTTCTTGGTATTTTCGATGAAATTGTGGATGAAGATAATGTTGTCGATGATAATGATGATGATGATGATGATGATGATAAAACCGACATTCTTGGGGCTATTGATTTTCTTTGTTTAAGTGCACGTGGTGATTGCTGAACTATTTGTTGCTGTTGTTGTTGTTGTTGTTGTTGAATTGATTCTTGTTCTTGTATTGTTGATTGATTATGTAATGAAGATTGTAATGATGATAATTCAGATAATTTTAAATTATGTTCTCTTTGTTTTAATTGTTGTTCAAATTCAAGTAATTGTTTTTTCTTTTCTAAATGTTTCTTTTGTGAGATTGCCAACTCTTTTTCTTTGTCCTCCAATTGTTTGGTTTTAATTTCAATCTCTGAGACTGTTTGATTTAAATCCTCTGCCAATTGTCTAAGTTTTTCTTTTTCATCTTCAATTTCAAATTCTTTTTCATCCAATTTGAATTCTTTTTCATTCAATTCCTTTTCTTTTAATTGAATTCTTTGTTCTTCAAATTTTATTCTCTCTTTTTCTTGTCTATTTTCTTCTCTTTGACATTCAATTTCAAATAATTGTTCATCTAAATTACTTATATTATCACTATTTTTTTTTTAATATATATAAAAATAAATAAATAATTGTTAAAAAAAAAAAAAAACTTACAAATTTATACCCCTATCTATAGTTTCTTCTGTATATGAAATTTTCTTTCTTTTATTTGGTGTAAATAACTCTTTATTCATTTTTTTTATTTTATTTTTTTTTATTTTTTTATATATATATGACCGAACCAAATTAAAAAAACTTTTTTTATAAAAAAAAAAATGAAAGTATTTTTGGCGCCAAAAAAAAATTAAAAAAAAATTAAATTAAAAAAATTAAATTTTTTATTCATTTGTATCATTACAATTATTTAAAACTTGTTCTTTTACATCACTTAAATCTTCTGTTATATTTAAAATTAATTGATTTGAAGAAGATGTTTCAGTAATTTTTAACATTTCTTTTTTTAATTCTTCTGGATCTAATCTCTTTCTTTTATTTGGTACTGGTGCTTTTTTATTTTCTTGATTATAAAATAGTTGAAGTAAAAGAATAGCTCTCTCTTTTAATAATCCTGATATACAATTATATGGTCTACCATTTGAAATTCTTTGAAAAAAAAAAATTAATTATTTCATTTTAATTTGTAAAATTAAAATTATATATATATATTTATATATATATATTTTTTTTATAAAAAATAAATTTAAAACATACGGAGAAAAATTTAATTCATACACTGAACCATTACCACCAAATTTATCATTGTTACAACCAAAAAATACTCTTTTTATCTTACAAAGTTGTAGTGCTACAGCACACATCAAACAAGGTTCAACTGTAACATATAGATCACATTCCTCTAAAAGTGAATCTTTAAATCTATCATTTAATTCCTTATTTAGAAATATCTGATCAAATGCTTCAAGTTCTGCATGTCTTGTTCCCTATTTTATGAGAATAATTAGAAATCACAAAAAATAAAAATAAAAATAAAAAAAAAATAAAAAAAAAAATAAAAAATTAAAAAAAAATAAAAATTTTTAAAAAAATTAATTACGAAAAAAAAAAAAAAAAAAAAAAAAAATCGAAAAAAATCGTTTTTTTAACCAAATGGTGTTAATATATCACCACCTGGTGCCATTTCG
>AJWI01004191.1:0-13560 GCA_000277465.1 Dictyostelium intermedium | reverse complement strand
GACCAATATAATTAATAAACCATTAATAAAAATAATCGAGCCAAAGAAAAAAGAAAAGAAATCAAAATCAAAATCAAAAGTTTCTTCAATATCAGATTTTATAACGAGTAAGAAAAAAGAAAAAGAAAAGGAAAGAGAGAAAGAGAGTGAAAATGGATCTACATTAACAACACCAAATAAAAAAAATGGCACATTAAGATCAAGAGCATTAACATTGCCTGTTAAACCAAATGATTCAATTTTAGGTACAACACCACATCATAATCATGGTGGTGGTATCCCTCAAAATAATCACCATGGTGATATTTCATCAATTAATATTATTAGAGAGAAGTTTGTAAGTAAAACAACTAGATTTTCATCAGATGGTAGACCAAGATTCGATATAAATCAAAAATTAGTTACAACAAAATCGAGTGTAGACAGAAAGATTAGAAATTTCATAGAGGTAGTTATCGATGGTATCGATCATCATGCAGCCTCTGGTGGTAACCCTCAAAAACAACAGCATACTGAATTGATTGCAAGTGAAATTAAAAAATTAGCAAACACAGTTCTAAATATGAGTGTTTATGACCAAAGAGAAAAGAATACACAAATTGTTCAATCCATTCAAACTCTATTTGCAACTGCAATCTCAAATAAAGAAATGACTTCATTGGTTTCAAAATTCTTGTTCATTTTTTCAGAATTCTCTAGAGTTGTTGATGTTTTAAATCCAGTTGAAAAAAATTTAACAAATGTAATTAATAAACAACAACAACAACAACAACAATTACAATCTCAACAACAAAAACAAAATGATGGAACAATAGGGACAACAACAACAACAGCAGCATCATCATCAGTTAATCCATTGTCATTTAGTAGTAATAGTATTGTTCAACAAAAGAGATTAAGTAGAAGTTTACAAAACTTTAATGAAATTAACCATCATTATTCTTCATCCTATCATGAACCAATCATTTATAGTTCAAGTTTAAATCAATATAGTGGTATTAATATAGGTGGTACACCAACAACTAGTGGTGGTAATACACCATTAACAAATACTGAAACCTCTTCAACAGTTAGTAGTTATAATGAACCAAGTCTAATTTCATCACAAAATCAACTACCAACAACTTCTCAACAATTAAATGATAGTTCTTCTTTCCCAACAAGTCCAATCTCAAGTAGAAATGATTTAATAAATTCAAATTCTTCAATTTACGAACCACCTCAACAACTACCAGATGTTGCATCGCAATTAATTGAACAACAACAACCACCACAACCACCTCAACCACAACCACAACCACAACCACAACCACAACCACAACCAATTTCAACATTAGTATTTGATAAAGCAAATCAAAGATCATCATCACCAATTTTAGAAAAGAAATCAATTTTAACAGATTTATTAAAAGAAAATTATCAAAAAGATACATGTATTAATAACACAATTATTTTAAGTGATTATGATAAAAAATTACAAAAACAACAATTATATCCAAATCAACATGTAATTATAACAGAGGAGATGAGAGGTAAACCAGAGAGATCATTTGTTTGTCGAATTTGTGAGGATACTTATACACAAAGTCAATTGGCAAAGCATACACCATTTTGTGCACTTACCAATAAGCATGATTTTAAAAATCATTCCTCTCATGATGAGCGTTTGTATTCGATACTAAATTTGGTGAAAGGTATAATTTGTGATAGTTTTGCATCACCTGATAACAGTGATCAATATTCCTATTTAATCGATCAGGAGACTATCTCTCAATTGGAACAACAATTGGAATACCTATTCAATATACCCTTTGGTCCAGTTGAATCACCAAAACAGTGTCAAGATGTAATTGATCGTGTTCAATCGATAATCGACGAAAATAGTACCGATATGGCATTACATGTTTTTGGTAAAAGAATTTGTAAAATCATTGAGGAGAAGAAAGCATTGTATGTACAATATCCTAAATTTCAAAATGCTGCTCAAACCACCACTAGTAAAGGAAAGAAATGGTCAATGTGGGGTATTATACCATTCATTAAGGATATTATACCATCACCATCATCAAAAGATCCACAATCACCTCAAATTCCATCACCTGTGCTATCTCCACCTCCTCAACCACCACCACCTCAAGTGATAGTTCCACCATCTTCATTAACAACCTCTTCAAATACCACATCGATTAGTATTGCAGATTTTGAAATTATTAAACCAATTTCAAGAGGTGCATTTGGTAGAGTTTATTTGGCTCAAAAAAAGAAAACAGGTGATCTATATGCTATCAAGGTTTTAAAGAAATTGGATACAATTAGAAAGAATATGGTTAATCATGTAATTGTTGAAAGAAATATTTTAGCGATGGTTCAAAATGATTTCGTCGTAAAATTATTTTATGCTTTTCAATCAACTGACAAACTCTATTTGGTTATGGAATATTTAATTGGTGGTGATTGTGCATCATTGTTACGTGCATTGGGTTGTTTCGAAGAACATATGGCAAAACATTACATCGCCGAAACTGTACTCTGTTTAGAATATCTTCATAAATCTGCCATTGTTCATAGAGATTTAAAACCTGATAATATGTTAATCGATGGTTTAGGTCATATTAAATTAACAGATTTTGGTTTATCAAAAATTGGTATTATCGATGATAAGAAAATGGAAGACAATGGTAATACAAATACTCATTTTAATTTTAGTACCTCTCCAACTAATAGTTCAATGATGGATGATTCAATAACTGGTGGTGGTGGCAATAATAACACTAGTTTAAATTCAAGTCAAACAAATATTTTATCACCATATCCACAGAGAAAGAATACATTAAAAACTCCATTAAAGAAACCAGTTAAAAAGGTTTTTGGAACACCAGATTATTTAAGTCCAGAGATTCTTTTAGGTACAGGCCATGGACAAACAGTAGATTGGTGGGCATTGGGCATTATTTTATATGAGTTTTTAACAGGCTCACCTCCATTTAATGATGATACACCAGAGTTGATTTTTCAACATATTTTACATAGAGATCGTGAAATGGAATGGCCAGAAGAGATTTCACCAGAGGCAAAAGATTTAATCCTTAAACTTTTAAACCCAGATCCATACAAAAGATTGGGTGCAAATGGTGCTCATGAAGTTAAATGCCATCCATTCTTTGCAAACGTTAATTGGGATACTCTTATCGATCAAGAAATGGATAATATCTTTTTACCAAAACCTGAAAATAATTATGATACCGATTATTTTTGGGATAGACAAGCAATGTATGATGATGAAGCTGAAGATGATTTTTTAACTATAAATCATCAATCAAATCAAAATCAGAAAAATAATAATATTAATAATAATAATAATAATAATAATAATAATAATAATAATAATAATAATAATAATAATAATAATAATAACAATAACAATAACAATAACAATAACAATAACAATAATAATAATAGAAATAATAATAACAGTAATAATAGTAATAATAACAATAATATTAATATAAATAGTAATAATAATAATGGTAACAACAATATTAATAATAGTAATAGTAATAATGGAAATAGTGGCAGTAATAATGTTAATAATTCAATTAATACTTCAGGTAACAATAGCATAAATAATGGTTCAAATAATGCACAAAATAATAGCGATAAAAATGTATTACAACAATCATCCTCACCTTCTTCAACATCATCTTCACTATCAAATAGCAGTAATAATAATGGTGGTAATAGTAACAATGGTGGTAGACAAATTAATAATAGTAAAGATAGCGACAATAGTAATGGTAAAAACAGTTCAAAGATTGAAGACATTGAAAAGGATCCAATCACTTTTGGTAATTTCTCTTTTACCAATATCAACCACTTAAAAGATATGAATAATTTTTTCTTAAAAAATAAATCTTAATCTTTAATTTTGATAATGCGTGGTTAAAACTAAAAATTTTTCCACAAATTATTATTTGTAAATTTCAAACACAACAAAAAAAAACAGTTTTTTTAATATTTATTCAGTTGAACCACAGATTCAATATGTGGTTGTATTTAATTAGTTTTATTAAAACTAAAATTTTTGTTTTTTTTTCCATTTTTTTTTTTATAATTATTTAGCTTTTCTCTATTTTATAAAAACATTTCTTTTGTATTTTTTATGGATAGTTTTACTAATTCTTTCAAAATAAAATTCAACTCAATTATAGCAGGACCAACTATTTTCTTTTGAGTTAAATTATCCATTTATAATTTCAAAAAAAAAAATCTTGAAAAATAAAATAATGTAGTGATATTTATAAAAAAAAATAAATAAAAAAATACATTATATTTGTTTCCTAAAAACATAAAATTTCGTGTGTATAGTAATTTAATTAAAAAAAAATAAATAAATAAAAAAAAAAGGTACCGATAGATTGATTCATTTTAATAAAAAAAAGGTTTTTATTAACTTTTTTTGAAATTGTTTTTTTATTTTAATTGATTTGTCAACATTTTTCTTTATTTTTTAAAACACCATGACAGGAAAAAAACAATTTAATTCTATTTTTTTTTTTTATTATTTTCTAAAAACAAAAAAAAAAAAAGAAAAAGTTCGAATCTTTTAAAATAAAATTGGTTTTTTTATTTTTTTATTTTTTTATTTTCTGCATTGACTTGGTAACTAAAAGGAGGTAGTTTTTTTTATAATTATTATTCTTTGAAATTATTTTTTTGGAAGTATAGTTTTATTTAAAATAAAATTAAACAATAAGACAATTACTACAATACTTGATAGATTTAATTTTAGTTTTGAACTACTATTAGATTGGGAACTACTATTAGTTTCATTTGATGATAACGATGATTCAGAACCACTATTATTTTCATTTGATGATGATAATTGAGAACTACTATTAAATTCATTTGATGATAACGACGATGATGAAGGAGATGGTGATGATGATGGTGATGGTGATGGTGATGATGATGGCGATGGTGATGGTGATAGTGATGGTGATGGTGATGGTGATGGTGATGGTGATGGTGATGGTGATTGTGGTTGTGATGGTGATGGTGATGGTGATGGTGATTCAATAGATTGTGCTACATAACAGAATTTATTGTCATCAATCTCTGAATTATATTCTAATGTGAAATTTTTATTGTTACCAAAACCATTTGGTATATCACAGTTTGTTTGATAGAAATTGGAGAACAATAGTTGTAATGATGGTATTGAACATTGAATTTGTGATGAATTATCAATTTTAATAATTGGTATTGATAAATTAGCAGAACAATCCACATAAAAGAGTTCAACATTTAATTTTTCATCGAGATCTATTGGTTCATTCACCACTCTAGTTAATAATGGTATTGAGAATGCACTAGTGACTGAAACATAGTTTCGAGTGAAATTAATATAATTTAATTTACATCTTAAATAAGGTAATTTAAATGTTAAACTCTTTTCATCGGGTGATACTTGAAAACTATAGATTCTTTCATCAGTTGCCATACCATAAATTTGAATAGATGATCTATATAAACCAACATGAGAACCAAGATTACTACCATTTAATGTAACGATACCATTTGAATAGGATACATTAGATATTATTGGCATATTATATGTAAATGTTACATTTGAACCTATTGAATTACAACCACCGAAATTAACATCAACAGGTAAATTAGATAAAACTTTTGGTGTACTTGCATTTAATTGACATTCCAATTCATTTGTTGTTGATTTTATATATGAACATTTTTTATCACCAATTGTAATTATTGGAATTATAGGTGGGTTTGATATGGATGTAAAATTTAAACCTTTAATTGTCACTACACCACCAATAATATTTGATACTGATGATATTGATGTTACTGTTGCAGAGAAACAATAGGTAGTATTCTTTTCATTTTTAACTTTATTCACTTCAACCATTATAAACATCGGACCAAGTGTAAAAACTCTTTGAAAGTTTTTTAATAATATTTGTTTATGATCTACAGATATTTCTAAATTTGATTGTAGTTGTGGTACACCATCAATTAAAACATTAACCAATGAATTATTAGTGAAAAAATTATCACCATTAATTGTTATTATGGATTTTGATTGATCATGTATAATTTGAGAAATTGATGGTGGTATTTATGAAAACGAATAACTACTCAAGTGTGAGTAACCATTGAAATAAAGAACATTAATTCCAGAACCAGGTGGGAAAATAACGGTGAGATTATTACAGTTGAAATTTGGATCAGAGAAATTACCTTTAACCTCAAGTGGTGTTGAACTCATTCAGGTATGAAGTTCATTTGGATTATATCCACATGCAAATCTTAAGAAATCACCAGTAATAATGATTTCAGCACCTGATGTTGGTACTGGTTTATTAAATTTTACATTTTTTGGTTTTGGAAAAAAAGTGTTACCTGGTGTAGTGATTGAATTTGCAGTGCAATCAGTTTTATTTGGATTTGGGGTCATAACACATGCTCTACTGTAAAGAGTACCCCATAGTCTTGAAAATGGTTCTCCTGAATAAAAGATACATTCTCTTGAATTTCCATTTTTCGAGCATTTGAGATAATTTGGTTTCATTTCAGATCTTGGTGTATTATCTTTGTACAATATATAACTTGAAATATACACATCATTCAAAGAATAGGAATATTTGATTGAGTTTTCACTATATTGACAATTATATACATCCAATAGTGGTGGATTTTCTGAATGGATTTTCAAAAAAATTAAAGATAAGACTGAGAATAATAAAATTATTTTGTTATACATTTTTTTTTTTATTTTTATTGATATTCAATTTGAAAAATAAAAAAAATTCTTGATTTAAGAAATAGAAGAATGTAATAAAAATAAATTAAAAATAAAAAAAAAAAAAAAAAAAAAAAATAAAAAAATAAAAAAATAAAAAAATATTAAAATAGATTTACCCAATTTTTAAATTAATTTATATTTTTTTTTATTGTTGATTGATTCATTTTTATGAAGTTTGTTAAAAAAAAAAATAATTTAAACACAACTTCATTTAGGATGTTTTTTATTGTTATTTCTTTTTAATTTATTTATTTATTTATTCATTAATTTTTGTATTTGTTTATTTATATAAATAAATAAATAAATAGGGATAAGATTAATAAAAAAAAAAATATATCCCATAAAATAAAAAAAATTTTTTAAAAAAAGTTTATAAAGTGAAGTAATCAATTTTTATATTTTTTTTATTTTTTCTTTTTTTTACACAAATTGATTTGGAAACTAAAAGGGTAAAATTTTTTTTGGAAGAGTATTGGTTTTATTTAAAAATATAATAAAATAATAAGAGAATTGCTACAATACTTGATAGATTTAATGATGATAGTTTTGAACAACTATTAGATTCATTCGATGATAATTCAGAGCCACTATTAGTTTCATTTGGTGATGATGATGACGATGATTGGGAGCCACTATTAGTTTCATTGGATGAAGATGATTGGGAGCCACTATTAGTTTCATTTGGTGATGATGAAGATGATTGGGAGCCACTATTAGTTTCATTTGGTGATGAAGATGATTGGGAGCCACTATTAGTTTCATTTGGTGATGATAATGATTGGGAACCACTATTAGTTTCATTTGATGATGATGATGATGACAATGAAGTTAATTGAGAACTACTATAAAACTCATTTGATGATAACGACGAAGACAAAGAAGAAGAAGAAGAAGAAGATGATGATGATGGTGATGATGATGATGATGATGATGATGATAATGATGATGATGATGATGATGATGATAATTCAATTGATTGTGCTACATAAGAGAATACATTATTATCAATATCTGAATTATATTCTAGTGTGAAGTTTTTAATACCAAAACCTTTTGGTATATCACAGGTTGTTTGATAGACATTGGTGAATGGATGTAATGATGGTATTGAACATTGATTTACTTGTGATGTATTATCAATTTTAATAATTGGTATTGATAAATTAGAAGAACAATCCACATAAAAGAGTTCAACATTTAATTCTTGATCGACACTTAATGGTTTATTCAACACTCTAGTCAATAATGGTATTGAGAATGCACTAGTGACTGAAATATAGTCTCGAGTGAAATTAATATAATTTAAATTACATCTTAATAAAGGTAATCTAAATGTTAAACTCTTTTCATCGGGTGATACTTGAAAACTATGGATAAATTCATTAGTTGCCATACCATAAATTTGAATTGATGATTTATATAAACCAGAATGAGAACCAAGATTACTACCATTTAATGTAACGATACCATTTGAATAGGATACATTAGATATTATTGGCACATTATATGTAAATTTTACTTTTGAACCTATTGAAATACAACCACCGAAATTAACATCAACAGGTAAATTAGATAAAACTTTTGGTGTACTTGCATTTAATTGACACTTCAATTCATTTTCTGTCGATTTTATATATGTACATTTTTTATTACCAATTGTAATTATTGGAATTAAAGGTGGATTTGATATGGATATTAAATTTAAACCTTTAATTGTCACTACACCACCAATAATATTTGATACTGATGATATTGATGTTACTGTTGCAGAGAAACAATAGGTAGTATCCTTTTCACTTTTAACTTTATTCACTTCAACCATTATAAACATCTTACCATGTGTCATAACTCTTTTAAAGTTTTTTAATAATATTTGTTTATGATCTATAGTGATATTTAAATCTGATCGTAGTTGTGGTACACCATCAATTAAAACATTAATCAATGAATTATCAGTGAAAAAATTATCACCATTAATTGTTATTATGGATTTGGATTGATCAACTATAATTTGAGAAATTGATGGTGGTCCATATGAAAACTCATATCTACTCAAGTCTGGTAAACCATTGAAATAAAGATAATAAGTTCCAGAACCAGGTGGGAAAATAACGGTGAGATTATTAGTGTTGAAATTTGGATCAGAGAAATTGCCTTTAACCTCAAATGGTGTTGAACTCATTGAGGTATGAAGTTCATTTGGATTATGTCCACATGCAAATCTTAAGAATTCACCAGTAATAATTACTTCACCACCTGATGTTGGTACAGCTCTATTAAAATTTACATTCCTTATCCTTGGAAAATCTAAACCATCCACTGTGATTGAATTTGTAGTACAATCAGTTTCATCAAAATATGGTATCGAAACACATGCTCTACTTGAAAGAGTACCCCATAATCTTGAAAATGGTTCTTCTGAATAAAAGATACATTCTCTTGGAAAAATATCATTTCCAGTCATCGAGCATTTGAAATGATTTGGCTTCATTTCAGATCTTGGTGTATAATTATCTTTATACATAATATAGCTTGTAATATATGGATCATCCTCGGAAACATATCCATATCTGAGTAAGTTTTCACTAAATCCAATACCTATTTGACCCAATTTTCCTGTATTTTGTGAGTGGACTTTGAAAAAAATTAAAGATAAAACTGAGAATAATAAAATTATTTTGTTATACATTTTTTTATTTATTTTATTTTATTTGTATTTAATTTTATAAAATAAAAATAAAAAATAAAAAAAGATTATTGATTTAAGAAATAGAAGAAAGTAAAAATAATTTAATAAAAAAAAAAAAAAAAAAATTAAAAATATGTATAAATTCCAGATTTACCAATGGATATATATCTATATTTAACATTTTTTGGGGATTGATTTATTTTTTTTTAAAAAATATATATATATAAAATAAAAACACAACTCCATTTAATAAAAATTAAATAAAATAACATTATAATTAAAAAAAATGAGGAAGATTAAATATTGTCAGACCTCTTAACAGATTTTATCATATTATGCACAAAAATTTTTTTTTTTATTTTTTTAATTTTTTTATTTATTTTTTTCGAATTTTCTGTCTTCCCTACCCATAAAATAAAAAAAATTTTAAAAAAAAAGTTTATAAAGAGAAGTCTCCAATTTTTTTTTTTTATTTTTTTTTTACTATAAATTGATTTGGAAACTAAAATGGTGAAAAATTTTTTTTGGAAGAGTATTGGTTTTATTTAAAAATAAAATTAAATAATAAGAGAATTGCTACAATACTTGATAGATTTAATGATGATAGTTTTGAACAACTATTTGATTCATTCGATGATAATTCAGAGCCACTATTAGTTTCATTTGGTGATGATGATGATGATTGGGAGCCACTATTAGTTTCATTGGATGAAGATGATTCAGAACCACTATTAGTTTCATTTGATGATGATGATGATGACAATGAAGTTAATTGAGAACTACTTGATGATAACGACGAAGACAAAGAAGAAGAAGAAGAAGATGATGATGATTCAATTGATTGTGCTACATAAGAGAGTTCATTATTATCAATATCTGAATTATATTCTAGTGTGAAGTTTTTATTACCAAAACCATTTGGTATATCACAGGTTGTTTGATAGAAATTGGAGAATGATAGATGTAATGATGGTATTGAACATTGATTTACTTGTGATGAATTATCAATTTTAATAATTGGTATTGATAAATTAGAAGAACAATCCACATAAAAGAGCATAACATTTAATTCTTGATCGACACTTATTGGTTCATTCAACACTCTAGTCAATAATGGTATTGAGAATGCACTAATGAGTGAAATATAGTTTCGAGTGAAATTAATATAATTTAATTTACATCTTAAATAAGGTAATCTAAATGTTAAACTCTTTTCATCGGGTGATACTTGAAAACTATAGATTCTTTCATCAGTTGCCATACCATAAATTTGAATAGATGATTTATATAAACCAGAATGAGAACCAAGATTACTACCATTTAATGTAACGATACCATTTGAATAGGATACATTAGATATTATTGGCATATTATATGTAAATGTTACATTTGAACCTATTGAACTACAACCACCGAAATTAACATCAACAGGTAAATTAGATAAAACTTTTGGTGTACTTGCATTTAATTGACATTCCAATTCATTTTCTGTCGATTTTATATATGTACAATTTTTATCACCAATTGTAATTATTGGAATTAAAGGAGGATCTGATATGGATGTTAAATTTAAACCTTTAATTGTCACTACACCACCAATAATATTTGATACTGATGATATTGATGTTACTGTTGCTCGGAAACAATAGGTAGTATTCATTTCATTTTTAACTTTATTCACTTCAACCATTACAAACATCGGACCAGGTGAAATAACTCTTTTGTTTTTTAATAATATTTGTTTATGATCTATAGTGATATTTAAATCTGATCGTAGTTGTGGTACACCATCAATTAAAACATTAACCAATGAATTATTAGTGAAAAAATTATCACCATTAATTGTTATTATGGATTTGGATTGATCAACTATAATTTGAGAAATTGATGGTGGTATATATGAAAATGGATATCTACTCAAGTGTGATAAACCATTGAAATAAATTTCACTAGCTCCAGAACCAGGTGGGAAAATAACGGTGAGATTATTAGTGTTGAAATTTGGATCAGAGAAATTACCTTTAATCTCAAGTGGTTCTTCCCTGATTGTGGAATGAAGGTGATTTGGATTATTTGCACATGCAAATCTTAAGAAATCACCAGTAATAATTACTTCAGCACCTGATGTTGGTACAGCTCTATTAAATTTTATATTTTTTGGCTTTGGAAAATCATAATTAACTTCTATGATTGAATTTGTAGTGCAATCGGTCTGTCCTAAACTTGGTATCCAAACACATGCTTTACTGTAAAGAGTACCCCATAATCTTGAAAATGGTTCATCTGAAAAAAATTCACATTCTCTTGAATTTCCATTTATCGAGCATTTGAAATCATTTGGTTTCATATCAGATCTTGGTGTAAAATTATCTTTATACATAATAAAACTTGAAATATACACACTATCCAATGAATAATAAATACATTTGATTGAGTTTTCACTATATTGAATATTATAAAACCCCACTTCTCGTGTATAATCTCGTGAGTGGACTTTCAAAAAAATTAAAGATAAAACTGAGAATAATAAAATTATTTTGTTATACATTTTTTTATTTATTTTATTTTATTGGTATTTAATTTTATAAAATAAAAATAAAAAATAAAAAATAAATTCTTGATTCAATAAATAGAAGAAAGTAAAAATAATTTAAAAAAAAAAAAAAAAAAAATTAAAAATATGTATATAAATTCCAGATTTACCAATGGATATATATCTATATTTAACATTTTTTGGGGATTGGTTTATTTTTTTTTATAAATATATAAAATAAAAACACAACTCCATTTAATAAAAATTAAATAAAATAACATTATAATTAAAAAAATGAGGAACAGATTTTATCAGATTATACACAAAATTTTTTTTTGAAATTTGTTTCCAATTTTCTTTCTCCCTACCAAAGATTAAGATCACAAAGTGGTTTTTAGGCTTTAACCCCAATTTTTTTATTTTATTATTTTTTTATTTTTTTTTTTTCTTTTATTTTTTTTTATTATAAAATATATATATATATTTTTTTTTTTTTGTTTAATATTTTTTTTAATATTCATATTTGAAAAGGAATAGAATTTGTGATAAAATGTTTAAACTAACTTTTAATGTTGAAAAATTTCCCTCCTTTTTTAATTTTCGCATTTCTTGTAAAAATAATAATTATTTTTTTTTATTTTTTTTTAACTTTTTTATTTTTTTTTAACTTTTTTTTTTTACTTTTTTAATTTTTTAATTTGTTTACTTAAATATGTCAAAAAAAACAAATACAAATACAAATACAAAAATAAATAACTTTTTTCAAACAAATGGAAATGGGAATAAAAATGGTTATGTAGAGGAAGACTATGAAATTATAGATATTAATGATTTAGATGATGACCAATTTTCAAATAAAAATAATAAAAATAATAGTAACAATAGCAATACACCAACAAAACCAAATCTAAACCTTACACCAACTAAGAGTCACACCGTTTCATTTCCAACAAGACCTAAATTACCTTCATTTACACAACCTAATAATAATAATAATAATAATAATAATAATAATAATAATAATAATAATAATAATATTAATAATAATAATAATAATAATAATAATAAAAATAATAATAATAATGATATTAATAATAATAATAATAATGATATTAATAATGTTGTTGATTTAAAAAATAAATATAGTTTTTTAGCTAATTTTAAAAAGAAAAGTTTTGCACCATTATCAGAACAAATGAGGCCAACAGAATTGAGTGATTTCATTGGACAAGAAAGTTTATTAGTTGGGGATCCAATAATTAAAAAACTATTCCAATCACCAGAGTTACCTTCATTTATACTTTATGGACCACCTGGTTGTGGAAAAACTACACTGGCACAAATTGTTGCCTCAAAATCAAACTACAATCTTAATGCATTATCTGCTGTTGGTTCAGGAGTTAAAGAAATTAAAGAAGTAATCGATAAAGCAAAAAATACTTTACAATTTGGAAAAAAAACAATTTTGTTTATTGATGAAGTAATAATACTAAAAATTATTTTTATTTATTT
>AJWI01004177.1:0-13698 GCA_000277465.1 Dictyostelium intermedium | reverse complement strand
TAGTAATAATAATACTAATAATAATAATAATAATGTATTTTAAAAATTAAATTAATAAAATAAAGTGATTAGGACACATCCAATTTGGATGAGGTTATTAAAAAAAAAAATCAAAAAGTGCCTCCAAATTAAATATCTTCCTTTTATTGCAATATCTCTATCTGGCTTCTTTAAATGGTAATATTTCTAAATTTAATTGCTAATATTTCTCTTCTTGAATGGTAATGTTGCTAAATTTAAATTAT
This sequence comes from Dictyostelium intermedium, assembly GCA_000277465.1. Lineage (NCBI taxonomy): Eukaryota > Evosea > Eumycetozoa > Dictyosteliales > Dictyosteliaceae > Dictyostelium > Dictyostelium intermedium. The sequence continues at coordinate 13,453 of AJWI01004177.1, read as the reverse complement.
TTAAATTATTTTGAATTATTCAAATCTTTGACATTGTTATCCAACATTATATTATTGAGGTATTTTGATTTTTTTTTGAAAAATTCAAAACAAAAAAAAAAAAAAAAAAAAAAAAAAAACAGTAACAAGCAAAACTCTCTAACCTTTAACACTTTACTCACACACAACCAAAAAACATTAACCCATTGTCTGGAATAAACCAGATCTTAAAAAAAATAAAATTTAATTGATCGATTTTGAATTTATTAATAATAAATTTTTTTTTTAATTTAAAAATCTATTCTTTTTTTAAAAAAATATTTAAATAATTTTTATATTATTATTATTTGGTAAACAAACTTTTTAATTTTACTAACATATTGTTAGTCATTAAAAATACATTTGGTATTTATAATAACACGTATATTTTTTACCAAGATGAACATCTCTTCTAGAAAAATAAATATGATTCATTGTTTCATTAGGTTTTTTTAGATCTCCATAGTATTCTTCTTGTTGTTCTAGTTGTAGTTGTAGTTATTAAACTACATTTGTTATTGTGGTTGTAGTGGTGTGGTGGTGGTAATTGTTTTTGTGAAAAAAATTAAGAACTTTTTTTATTTTTTTTTAAAAAAATTTTTTCTTTAAAATTTTCTTTTAAATTTTCTTTTAAAATTTTTTTTTTTAAAAAAATTTTTTTTTCTTTTTTTTATTCTTTTTTTTTTATTTTTTTTTATTTTTTTAAATCTTTTTTTTTTATTTCATTGTTTTTACCAATAATTATAACAATGATATCAAATGTAAATGATAAATCTAATGATAAACTAATAAAATAAACGATATTAATTTTTATATTTTATTTTTTATTTTTATTTATTCTTCTTATTTTATTTAGTCAACCCAAACAAAAATTTTAGATAAAAATTATGAAATCTTAAAACAAGAGTTTAAAAAATTATCAGATAGTTCATTATTAATAGAAATATCATTGGAATCATATTGTAGTTATATAAAGGAGTTATATTTATCACCAGATAGTATTTGTAATAATTTAAAGAGATATTATGATATCGAGCATCCATTATCTCAATACTCAAATGATGTTTTAGATTCTGTTCAAAATGGTTACAACGATTGGGAATTAAATCAATCCAATAACTTTAAAATGATTTCAAACTATTGTTTAGAAATAACAGATTGTAATAACAGAATTAAAGAAATCGATGATATGACAATCAACCCACAATTATTATCATCGTTGGATTCAAATAAAAAAAATGAATATATAGATTTAAAATCTAAATTATTCTCAAAAGCTAAACAATGTTTCGATAGAAAAGTATCAGATTTAGATATACCATTAATTAATATTCAACTATCATTCAATAGTTTATTTCATTTGTTGAATCAAATTTTATCTGCTTCTTCAGTATTACTTCAATCTCAAATCAATTATAATAGCCCAGTTTCTAATTTATTCCCAATTAATGATTTTATAAATAATAATAATAATCAACCTCAACAACCATCAGTTATACCATTTTCAAAGAGACCACCTTCTCAAGGATTTAAATTACCACCATTGCAGCAACCAACAAATATTTCACCACCACAAACCCTAAGACCTGCTCCTCTACCACAATCAAATTCAACTATCTCAACAACAACAACAACAACAACAACCTCATCTCCACCATTAAGACCTGCTCCTCCACCACAATCAAATTCAACTACTCCAACAGTTGTACCATTTTCAAAAAGACCAGCATCACAAACATTTAAATTACCACCACAACCAGTACAACAACAAGAGGAACAACAAGAACAAACAAAACCACTAAAACCTGTAACATTACCATTTAAACTCAAACCAGTTGCCTCATCAAATAATTCAACAACACCAACAACAACCTCATCAACCTCATCAACCTCATCAACTCCATCAACCTCAATAGCAACTACTCCAACAGTTGTACCATTTTCAAAAAGACCAGCCTCACAAACATTTAAACTACCACCACAACCATTTCAACAAACACAGACATCCCAACCAACTCCAACACAACCAGCACAATCTCCTTTAAAACAAAATAATCCACCACCAAGACCAATTAATCCAAATGCAGTACCAAGACCAATGCAACCAACACAATCAACACAATCAATACAATCAACACAATCAATACAACCAACACAACCAGCAACATCAATTTCAAAACCAAACCCATTTAGCCAATTTAAAAGAACAGCTGCAAACATTCAAAAATCTAAAAATGTTTTACCACCAGCACCTCCATTAGATAAGCTAATAAATGATCATCAACTTCATAAAAAATGTAATATTACATTTTTTATCTATTATTCTATTTTTTTTAAAAAAAAATTCATACTAATAACATTATTTTCATCAGTATGGGACAAAAATTTTAAATTAGTTAAAACCTATAATTATTCTGTGATTGCAGAGTATAAAGCTGTTATTAAATATAAACCAGAGTGTAGTAAGTATATTAATTTTTTTTTTTAATAATATAATGTTTTTTTTAAAAAAATTATTTTAATAATAACAATTAATAAATAATTAGCATTATCTAGTGTAGTGGTTTGGATGCCAATACCAGAATCACTCAATAATCAAATGATAAAGAGTGCAACAATGAAACTTTATGATGGAGAAAGCAATAATGAATTGATTCAACCAGAAATAACTGATTCATCACATCAAAAGATTTGGTGTTTTAATTATCTTTCACCACCAAATGCATACAAAACTCATTATGTTTATAAGGAAACAATTGAAGTTGATTTATATAAGGTTGAATTAGTTGAAGTTGAGGATCCTAACGAGGTTGTTGAAGTTGAACCAATCACAGATAATGAGATTGAAATCTATCTTAGACCAACCGATCAATTGAATTATAATACACCAGAATTTGCAGAGTTTATTGAAGTCAATGGGTTTTATCCAAAAACATTTGATGATGGTACAATGGAGAGTGTTTTATGTTTTGCCTATAGAATTTATTTATGGATGACTGAGAATATTGTCTACAAGCATCCCCATGGTTTGAGTGGTAGACCAATTGATACTTTCAACGCAAAATATGGTGATTGTGGTTGTCACTCTAATTTTTTCTCATCAATTATGCGTTATTCAAATGTACCAACTAGATTATTATTTGGTAGAAATGCAGACTTGGATAAACCAGGTGACGGTCAAACTCATGTTAAACCTGAAATATATATTTCTTCAATCGGTTGGGTACCAATTGAAGTAACTTGTAAAACAAAGCATGGTTACTGTAATCAACTTTTTGGTAAAGATTCTGGTAATTTCATCACATATGGTATGGATTATATTTCAAATATAAAAGATTTTTCAAATCCTTACACAGCTTTCCAACTTATAAACTTTGGTAATTACTATAAAACTGGTCCTTATCCTGAACGTTTACTCTTTACCCATGAATATGATGTTAAACCACTAACCAATACATCATCAATATCTAAACCAATTCAACAAAATCAAGCTAGACCTATTTCAAATGTAATTCAGCAACAACCAATTAGACCAGCTCCTCCATCATCACAACAACAACAACAACAACAACAACAACAACAACAACAACAACAACAACAACAACAACAACAACAACAACAACAACAACAAAAACAACCCTCAAATAATCCTTTTGGTGGTTTTGCAAAATCCCTTTCAAAAATAATTCAAAATCCACAAACATCATCATCAACATCTCAATCCTCCTCCTCAGCTCCTTACAATTTTAAAGATAGTCTTGGAATACCAAGAAATCCACATGTTGATCAATTAATTAATGATTTTTCACTTCATAAAAAAAGTAATTAATAATTTTTTTTGTTTAAAATTTTTTTTTAAAATAATACTAATATACTACTTTTTAAACTTTAAAGTATGGGGTAACAAAAGATTTAAACTTACAAAAACATATAATTACTCTGTTAGTACTCTTTATCAATTTATTTTAAATTACTCTCAAAATTCAAGTATGTTATTCAAATAGAAAAAAAAATTTACTATTTAACTTAATATTAATATTTTTATAATTTTCTTTTTGTAAAAAAATAATAGAACCAACTAAATGTAGACATTACCTATCAGTACCACCATCAATTAATACTCAACAGGTTAGATACTCTTCACTTACATTGCATAATAGTAGTAATGATGAGTTATTAGCAGACTCTGAAGTTATTGGATCATCACATAACGATATCTATAGAGTTATTTATAATTATCCAGCCACACACAATATAAAATCCACAACTACAAAATATAGAGTTGATGTAGACCTTTATAAAGTACATTTAACTGAAGTAAAAGATCCAAATGAAATAATTGAAGTGGAGCCAATTACAGAGAAAGAGATTGAAATTTATTTAAGACCAACAACAAAGATTAAATATGATACACCTGAATTTCAACAATTTATTGAAACCAATAAGCTATATCCCCATAATAATAGTGGAGATATAGAACAGGTTTTAGAGTTTGTTTATAGGGTTTCATTATTTATTTATAAATTTTTAAAGTATCAAAACCCTTATAGCCACGATGGAACACCACTTGAAGCCTTTCGTTACGGACATGGAGATTGTGGTGTCCATTCTTGGTTTTTTGCAAGCATTTTAAGATATAACAATATTCCAGTTCGTCTTTTATATGGTAGAGGTGGTTTAATTGGTGTAACAGGTGGTCAAACTCATGTTAAATGTGAATTTTATCATCAATCAATTGGTTGGGTATTGTTTTTTTTTTTTTTTTTTTCTTTATTTTTTACTAATATTTTTTTTAATAGGTCCCATACGATGGAGCATACAAAGATGGAAATCCTTATCATAGTGGTAGATTTGGTATTGATGGTGGTGACCATGTAACTTATGGTCTAGATTTTATTTCAGATATTGAAGAACTTAACTCCCCTGATCTCCCTTTTGCAACCTTCCAATGTGTTTATTTCCGTCATTTTGGTTCTAATTTAAAAATTGAATCAAATTCTCACTTGTATGATGTTTATCCATTGCAATGATTTAGAAAATAAAGTACAATAAAATATGTAAAACCTCAATGCCTAACAAATTTATTATTTGTAATTGTACATTTATTTATTTGTCTTTTAAATTTTTAATTATATGATTGGGTATTAAAAATACAAGAGATCTTAAGATTTTTTAACTTTTATCCCTTAAGATACTTAAATATCTTTGAAATAACACCATTTTATTTAAAAAAATATATAAAAATTTAAAAAACTTATAAATAAGGCTAAAATTACCCAAAGTAGTTTAAACTATTTAAAATGATTATGATAGATTTTTCATTATAAAAGTTTAAAAATTAGAAAAAAAATAATAAAATTATGTTGTTAATTTAAAAATACAAATGTAAAAAAAAAAAAAAAAAAAAAAAAAATCATGTATTAAAATATTTTAATAAAATTTAAGAAAATAGTCTTAAATTTGAAATTAATTTTTATTTTGCCTTTTAATTTTGTTTTTTTAAATAATTTATTTATTCAAATCTTTTTTCAAAGATTCAAATAAAAATTCTTTTTGTTGAGTTGTAATAAAAGGTAAAAGGTTTTGGAAGCCATCAATGATTGATTCTGAATCTGATTGAACGAAATTTAAAATTTGATTAATAGCATATTGTTTTGAAAGATCAATGATCTTATCATTGATGATATGTGAATTTGATTCAATAGTAGTTGAAATTAACTTATCACTAGTATTATAATCAAATTGTTCATTAGTACCAATGAGTTGCTTAATCCAAGTTTCTAATAAATTTAATTTTGATTGACGATTTAAACCTGGATGAACTTTATCAATTAATTTTAATTTATTCTCTTCTAATAATCTTCTCTTTATACGATCATAAAAGAAGGAACGAGCTGATTTCCAAGGTACCATTTGTTGAATGACACCCTTTGCTTTCATTCTACCTGGAGTATCATGAAGATCAGCGAATTTAATTGCAATTTGTTGATAGATACCCAAAAGTTCTTTCTCTCTTTGTTGAATTTGAGATTTAATTGTCTTTTGAGATTGATCTAAACCATTGAGACTAACACCAATTGGAATTGATTTATCCCATTCAATAAGTTTTGGATCTAAACGATGCATTGTTTTAATGAGTTCTGGATCTCTATATTTAATCTCTGCGATACCATTTGGTTCCAATACACCACCTCTACCCTCTTCACTACAATACATTTCCATCATATCCAAATTAATGGTTGAATCCAATACTACCCATGCACCACCACGTAACTCTGCAAATGGTGGAATATAAACCATGACTGGTTGTTTATAGTTTCTAAGATTATCGACAATCATTGAGCCAAATTTAAGGATTTCATCAAACATATCTCTCATACCACCACTAAAACCTCTCCAATTTGCCAAAATCATCAATGGTAACTCTTCACCATTGTTAAAATCGGCGATAGCTTGAGCGGTTTTGAACGATGAATCTGGATACCAAACTTGACCCGCTTGAGTATTAACTTGCTCATAGGAGAGTGGATTTGCTGGATCAGCTGGAATAACCTTTTCAACACTCTTTGTTTCAACGGCAATAATACCAATTGGAATACCACCCAATCTAGCACGACCTGTAATGACAGTATTTGCCCAACCAGCCAATGTTTCCATAAAACTATCTTTATCAAACATACCAGAGATCCAATAGTTTGGATCAAGTTCCGATTGTAAACCTGCGATCAAATGTCTAGTATCACATTTACCATTGATTGAATTGGATGGGTCAAACTCAATCTCTCTGTATGGAGAGTCAATTGGTGCAATGATTGGTACCATTTCACCACCACTTTTTGGTACAAACGATAACCATTGAAGTACATTGGTAATACCACGAAGTTCATCATTGACAATGATATGAGAAACACCATTTGGATACATAATTTGTGAACCACCCAATTGTTGATTGGATTCATAAACCTCTTTACCCAAAACTTTATTTAAAGCTGAAGCACCTGTTAAAATGATTGGTGCATCATTTTGAATGGTTCTTTGACCTAGTCTAACTAAATAAGCACCAATACCCACTGAACGACCTGATACAAGAGTAATGGTAAAGATTTCATTGTAGGCTTGTGAAGTTTCACCAGCAATTAAACCTGACCAACTTAAATTTTCAACACCAATACCATTCTTTTGGCCAATGATATCATGAATAATCCATTTATCTTTGTCTGCTTGATCTTGATAGGCAATGACACTATCCTTTAATGATTGATAATCTTTATCGGTTAAATAAAGATTTTTAATACCTTTGGTTGGATCTGATGGAACGTTCCAAGTGACTTTAAATTTACTTTTAACCTCATCGGCTAAACCAATTCTTGCACCAGAGTTTGAAGATAAATAAATTCTTGGGATTTTCTCTTTTCTTGCCAATTCTGAAGCCAATTTGAATAGCATATCCTCTTGTGGACCAAATGAACCAATTTGATGAGTGATATCATTTGCAATAACAATTGCTTGTCTACCCAATGGATATTCGGGTGTGTAGAATGTCATTCTCCAAGCAACCATACCAATATCATTGTAACCAATTGGACGATAGGTTTCTTCAAGTTTTGGTCTACTCTCCTCTGGTAATTGATCGAGTGGGATTGATGGTGGGAAATCAGTATTGATACCAGATGGTAAAACCAATTCAACACTCTCTAAAACACCACGAGATGATGGATAAACTTTGACTGGATTTGATTTATTTGCCTCCATAAATTCCATCCAAATATTTTGCATTGCCTCTCTAAAGAGTTCTGGATAATCATAGCAGTAGGTTGTATCTAAACGTTGAGCTTTAAATCTATTTCTTTGAACGGCATCCATAATTGGATAGGGTGTATCAATTGGTAAACCTTCCCAACTACCTCTTGAACTACCTGGTACAACGGCGAAAACCGTTTGACCAATTGAATTTTGTTGCTCATAGTAACATTGAACTTGGAAAGCGTAACCAGTTGGATTTTGTACAAAGAAACGAACTGGAATTAAGCTATCACCCTTTCTAATACGACCTCTAACTTCGACACGACCGACTCTAAGTTTCCAAAGTCTCTTACCCAAACGATCACCAATCTCTTGAACTACATAACCAATCATTTTTTCATCAAACATTACCTCTGGCATAACGTTTAAAAAGATGGAATGATTTTGAGCTTTTTCATATTTTTTATTTGACATTGCAATCTCCAATGATTCAATTGATTCCGATAGGAGTGTTTCAATTTGTGACAATAGAATATCGACTTTAATTTCATTCGAATGACCATATAGATCTGAATAACGAATTACAGAACGTACAAAGAAACAACGATCAGCGTCTGGATCAGTTTCTTTCTTTCCTTTCTCTTGAGCATAATAGAGGTGAATTCTTTGACTTGTGGTTGGAACATGGGTGATATCGAAATTACTCAACTTTCTAACCTCCAAATGATAAGCCATAGCCGGTTCAATATGTCTAAAGATTGGATCCTCCATATACATATGACGCTCTCTGAATGTGAAATATTTTAATGGCTTACCCTCGTCACCACCACAACAGATAAATGTTATACGACGAATACGTGCAACCGATAATTCTTTTATATAGTTTTTAAGAATCGATTGGAATGATGAGATCGCTTGGTTCTCTTGTGAAATTGATTCTGGATAAATTGAAATGATAACACTTAAAATATCGGTACTTTCATTTGGTGATAATGACAATTGAGATTTCTTGTTGTTCTCTTCATTGTAACGTGTTAAAATCAATGGTAATTTCTCTTCGAATTTCTTTTCATTCTCAAAATAAACCATCATACCATAACGAAGTTTAGTTTGATCTTCCATTGCAGTCAATGAATCGGTTGAATCGGTTCTTAACATTGATAAACCATTAAAAATTGACATCGATGGTCTTGGTGAAATTTGGAAACCACTTCCACTACCACTACCACTTGTTGATCTTATTAATGGTGATCCATAAGTTGGTGAACCATTGTTACTACTACCAAGACTTGATTGTTGTGGTAAACTAATATAGAAATGCCATTCAATAAATGAGAATCCACTGGTGGATTCTTCATCATTTGATAATGTAACCTTTGTATCCTCAACATAATAAGAACGATAACTATGACGCACATAAACTTCCATTGCTAATTTACGAATTTCATCATTATTTGATTCATTAAAAAACATTGGTATTAAAATATCACTAATTTCATTTGTTTGTTTTGATAATTTTGAAATTTTTTCTTCTTTTAATAAATTTTCATTATTATTATTTTCTTCTTCAACTTTATTATTTTCTTTTTCATTATCATTATTTAAAATTGATTTTAATGAGTTTATTAAATCATTTGATCTTTGTTTATTTGAAGGTAATTGTGAATGAACCATAATATGTTTTGCTTTTAATGAAATTTCCATACAATTGCCACCTAAAGAAGATAATTTTTTAAATAGTTCAATGAAATCACAAACCAAACCTTGTTCTTGAATTTTATTTAATAACAATAAAATGAATTTATATTTTCTAGATTGTGGATGTAAAGATTGAGCAATATCGACAACTTTTGAAATGTTATCTTTATAGGTTGATCTAATTGATTTCAAAACGGTTTGAATATTTTTATTTTGTAAATTTGTTTCAATCTGAATGAATTCCTCCAAATAATTTTTAAAGATATTAATTGCTGCAAATGAAACGCCATCATTATATTTTTCAGCCAATAAAATGATCGGTTTAATTAATAATTGAATTGAGATGGATAGTTGTTCATTCTCTAACAATAGTTTATTTAAATACAATGAAATTGATAATTGTAAATTTTTTGAATTAAATAATTCACAATCTTCTTTCTCGTCATTGAATTCAAATTTATTTAATTCATCATTAATTAGTTTAAACAATGATTGTGGTATTCTTGATTGAATGATCGATAGTTGTTCTTTAAATTCATATAATGGTAACTTTTGATTTGATAATTGATTGATCGTATCATTTAAGAGTTGATTTAAATCGTTTGATTCATAGCCACATAGTACATTTGAAATTTTAGTCAAGGTATAGTTTAATAGTTGATGTGGTTTATTACCAATTAAAGTTGGTGGTGACATTTTTGTAAGGGTACCAGTGAAAACGGTTGATTTTTGAATTGAGGATTGATCGGATAACTCTAGGTTTGCAATGATTGCACCGGGTGCCATAACGGAACCTTCTGTGAGAACAAATTTAATGATACCTTTTTCGGGTACTAACAATGGCATATACATTTTCATCACTTCAATCTCTGCAAAAGGTGTACCTTTTACAACCAATGAACCATCATCCACTAAATAACGTACCAATTTACCTGGTGATGAAGTTCTTAAAATACTTGGATCATACTCTTGGGAGAAAACACAAGTTTTAGAATCGATAATTAACGATAAACCAATTACATCCTCTCTACCATAGCAAACATGTGTTGAACCATTCAATAGAATCAATAGACCACCATCGGATAACATTATCACACTTGAATCGATTGAAACCGATCTATCGGTTTTCAAACAAATCGAGTAGTTATTGATACCAGTTCTTGAGACTTCAAATTGATATTTGACATTATTATAGATCAATTCAATTGGTAGTGAGTTATTCAATAACTCTAAACTTGGTAATTGACCATTTGATAGTTGATTTGAAAACTCTTGAATTTTCGTTGAGAAAATGGTTGAAGCTTTATAGATTGCACCACAGAGTACAACGATCATTGTCTCGGGTTTTTTAGTTTGAATTTTCTCGCTAATCAATTGATCCAACCAACCGGTATGAATTTTGTTCTCTTTGAAATCCTGACTTTCCAAAAGATGAATGATATATTCAACGGGAGTTCTAATGTCACCACGAATTGAAATCTCCTTTAAACCCAAAATAATGGTTTTTCTAGCCTCCTCTCTGGTGGCACCATTTGCAAAGATATGACCAAACTGTGAATCGGCATACTCATGAAGACCACCTTTAGCACCCACACTAAAATAACCCCAAATATTTGGTGTACTTCTGAATGTGAGTTCATGAATTTGACCAGATGTTGGCTTAAAGCCTTCATCAGGATTCTCACCGGTGATTCTAACGGCAATACAATGACCTGCGGGTGGATTACGTTTAGTGAAATCATGTAAATCGATTTCAGTGTTGGCAAAGAGATCATCACCTGTGAAACCATACAACTTTCTAATGTCAGGTATTCTATGTAATGGGATACCCATTGCAATTTGTAATTGAGTTGCTGGTAAATTTACGCCAGTGATTTGTTCAGTGACTGGATGTTCAACTTGAAGACGTGGATTTAATTCCAAAAAGTAATATTCACCCTCAGCAAATAAATACTCGACTGTACCAGCACCGACATAACCGACCTCTTTAACCAAACGTACTGCAGCTCTCTCCATTTCCTCCCAAACTTGTGGAGTTGGTGCAATGGCAGGACCTTCTTCAATGATCTTTTGATGACGACGTTGTACCGAACAATCACGACCATTCAAAGAGATCGCCTCACCATGACGATCGGCGACGATTTGAACCTCTAAATGACGTGCATTCGATACCAACTTCATAAAGAAAATGGGTGAACCTGGCACCTCGTTTTGAACCTGTCTAAACGATGACTCTAGATCATCCATCGATGTCACTTTTCTAATACCCTTACCACCACCACCTTCACTCGCTTTAATCATCGCTGGAAATCCAACACGTTTGGCACATTCACGTGCTTCCTCAACAGAGTTAATGCATGCACGACTATAGATATCCGATGGTACACCATTACATTCACCATAGTCAACTTTTAATCCACTACCACTCCATGGTACACATGCTACACGTGCACTTTGTGCAACGATTGTCGATGCAATCTTATCACCTAAATCCGCCATTGCTTTGGCTGGTGGACCTATGAAAACTATACCTGTCTCGGTTTTAGAGAGAAGATCCGGTAAACGTGGATTCTCTGATGCATGACCCCAACCTGCCCAAACTGCTTGAACTCCTGCACGCTCTGCAAAATCTACAATAATGTCTACGTTTGCATAGTTATTATTATTCGATCCACCTGGTACCTGTAAAATTTGATCCGCCATCCTAATATATTCGGCATTGGCTTTCATATCCTCTGGTGTTGCCATCACTACAAATTTTATTGCCCTTTCATTCCCAAAATTTGTATATGCCCATTTTCTAACTGATCTAATTGCTTTTACCGCTGCTATACCATTGTTTGCAATTAATATCTTTTCTATATTTTTATCACCTCCTAATTTTTTAATATATTCACTAATTTCAATCATTTCATCTGAAAAAGTATAAAAAAAAATAATAATAAAAAAATAATAAAAGGGTAATAATATTAATAATATATAAAAATAAATAAATAAAAATATTAATTATATATTAATTAAAAAAAAAAAGTAAGTAATATTTTTTGTAACAAAAAAAAAAAAAAAAAAAAAAAAACAATAAAAAATTTAATAAAAAAATTAAAATATTAACACATTACAATTTTTCTGTGTTGGTTATGGTTTGTTAATTTCTTTATCCCCTTATTATTATTATTATTATTTTTTTATTTTTTTAAAAAAAATTAAAAATTTTGTTAAAGTTTGAAAGTTTTAATTTGTTATTGTTGTTTTATTGTATGTTGTCTTTTTTTTTATTTTGTTTTATTTTTTATTTTTTTTATTACTATTACTATTATTACAACTACCAATGTTATTACAATTGTGTGAATCTGCTAATGTTTTTTATGTATGTAGTGTGGGTGTTTTATGGATGAATTTGTATTTAATTTATAAATATATATATATAAGTGTTTTTAATATTTATTATTAAAGCTAAATTTTAATTAATATGAATTTTAAATAGATTAGTATTAAAGTTTTATAATGAAATCTATAGATTAAAAATATTTATTTATTTTATTTTTATGTTTTTTTTTTTTAACCTTTTTTTTTTTTTTTTTTTTTTTTTTTTTCTTTATTCCTTTGTAGATAAGAAAGAAGCAATCCAAAGATTTAAACCCCAAAAATTGAAAGTTTTATTTCAAATCCCCTCTCTACTTAATAAGAATAGGAAAAAAAAAAATTAAATTGAAAGGAATTCAATCAAATAAAAAAAAGATATTTTGTCTTTTGTTATAATTTTTATTTTTTTATTTTTTAAAATTTTTTAATTTATTTATTTATTTTTTTTTAATTAAAATTTTATATTACAATTTAATATCGTATCTATGTTATTCGGGTAAATAAATTATTATTTTAATTTATCGAAATGAGCACTTCTTACCATGAAAAAAAAAAAAAAAAAATGAAAAATGAAAAAATTAAAAAAAAAAATAAGAAAAAAAAAATAAAATAAATAAAAATAAAAATAAAA
>AJWI01004164.1:0-13841 GCA_000277465.1 Dictyostelium intermedium | reverse complement strand
TTTAAAAAAAAAAAAAAGAATTCGCTCTGATTAATTTATTTTGATTTATTTTCTTTTTTATTTATTTATTTATTTAATTTGGTAAGTTATAGTTTTGTTTTGAAAAAAAAAAAAAAATAAACAACAACGTTTGAACTGTGTGAACCATTTTTCTTTTTGAAAAAGTTTATTTCAACACAGATACATACTCACACAAAATAATAAGATAGGCAACAATGTTTTGGGTAAAAACAAAACAAAATAATAAAAATAAATATAAATAATTTTTTTTTTTTTTATAAAAAAAAATTAAAAATAAAAATAATAATCATAATAAAATTTATAAATAAAATCAAGGGTGATGATTTTTTTTACTTTTTTAAAGATATGATTCAAGGTACCCATTGTTAAAATCTATAAAAAAAATAAAAATAAAAATAAAAATAATAATAGTAATAATAATAATAATCAAACTAAAATAATGGCAGTAATGATAAAAATAATTATAATATTAATAATTTGAATATGTATGAGTTTTTCTTATTACATTATTATTAGTATTACTATAAAAATTATAATAATTATTGTTGATTACATACCTAACATATAAATATAAATTTATATTTACAATATATATGATACTCACACATTAATAATACATGTGTGTTTACAACCCCAAAACATTGCTTATCTTTCTTTTTTTTTTTCTTTTTTTTAATTTAATTATTTTTATTTTTTTTGATTTTTTTTGGTTTTTTTTAATTTAATTAAATTTATTTTTCAATCAATTCTTAAGATTTTTTTCACCACACTAATTTATTTTTATTTTTTTTTTTTTCTAAAAAAATAGTTTGATACATACAAACAAAACATAAAGAATTTGGATCGTCATTTATTAAAAAAAAAAAATATAACTAATTAAAGGAAAAAAAAAGATAATAAAATTAAAATATTTAAAGATGGACAGACAATCAGTTGTGTAGGTAAAAAAAATAAAAAAATCGATCAAAAAAAAAAAAAAAAATTCAAAAAAAAGCCAAAAATAGGTTATTAATTTTTTAAATCTTGACTATAGTAAATCAACAGCTATACCATTTCCATTAAACTTTGATAATGAAAAATATGATGATATGTATAAAGCTTATAACAAAATTATGGTACTTGCAAGAGAGTAAGTGTTTTATAATCGCAAAAAACCTAATATTGAAATTATATTTAAAAACTTTTTTTTTTTTTTTTAATTATGTTTATTTTCTATTTTCTTTTTTTATTTTATTTTTTATTTTTTATTATTTTTTTTTTAAATTAAAAGTTTAAATGCCTTTATTGAAACACCAGAATTTGTATTTATTGGAAAAGATGGTAATGGAAAGAGTGCATTAATTGAATCATTTATTGGATTTCCAATGATGATTGGAGATGGTAGTAGTTTGAGACCATTACATATAACCTTGATGAACAATGCAAGATGTGAAGAGCCAATAGTTACCTTTAAGAGAGATAGATCATTGGATACCTATGAAGTGGATAGACAAATCGACATTTCGATGGTATCGAGTGAAATTGGCAAAAGAAATCAAAAGACCTCAATTCCAATTGAAATCACCATAGAGTATAGATATTATTTGAACATGTTATTGATTGAACCACCATCGGTATCGATTCAACCAACCAATGCAATCACAATTCAAGGACAATCAATGACAAGTCCAGCCAATCAATTGGCCAATAAGATTGCCAAACTATCGATTGGCAATGAAATGGGTGAAATGATTACCCAATATACAAAATCCAACAATCGTACATTGGTATTTGTAGAGACAAGCTCAGTGGGTGGTGCAAATGCATCGGAGATGTTAGAATTGGCCAAGAAATTGGATTATAAATTGGATCGTTCAATCTTTGTTTTCAATAAATTCCATTCTCTCTTGACAGGTGACCAACCATTCACCAATGGTAGAGATGCAAATCGTTTCTTGGGATCACCATCAATTGGTGCACCAACTTTTTTCACTACACTACCAACGACCGCTCAAAGATCTCAATGTAACTCAAAGAATCAATTGAGTGAACTTTGTGATCAACTTCAACAAAAAGATCTCTCCATTTTGGAGCAATTACAATTCGATAAAAAATACGAACGTAATGTAGGTTTATCTGCATTCAGACATTGGGTTAGTGAATTCACTTGGAGAAAATATTTAGACTCTGTACCAGAGGTATTGAAGAGATTAAATTCTTTCCGTACAACCTCTGAGGATCAACTCTATCAAATTAGACAACAATTGGATAGAACCAATGCTGTAACCTTACGTCAAATTGCAAACTCTTACGTATCGATCGAATTTATTCAATGCATTGAAAAGTTGGTAACTCGTACCCTCGAGGGTAATCCATCGTTGAATGGTCAAACCTTGGAAGAAGAGAAATCTCAAGATGAAACTGGTGATTGGTATGATCACAATGGCAAAACAATCGTATTGAACGACGAGAAATTGGTAACTTTTTATGACAATAAACTCTACGGTGGTCAACAATTTGAAAGATTGTTAACCGAATTCAAATGTATCACTGATGTCATCGAGTTGGACGAGTTATCCATCAGTGAGGTTGCCTGTGCAATCGGTTCAAATCGTCCATCCAATGCATCGGTTATTGCTTGGGCTGCTAGTGATTTGGCTCAAAAGAAAATAAAAGAAGCCTTGTTACCATTGGTCGATCAGTTATTCAAGAGAGCAACCTATATTTTACGTCGTTTAGTTGATATTGTCGATCGTATGATTGAAAACAAAAAGAAATCATCATTCCGTCGTCATGGTAATAGTACAAGTTTATTCCAAGATAACACTTCACCATCTCAATCTCAATCACAATCATCCTCAATCTCTCAATCAACTTCATTATCCTCTGAGAATATGGTTTATGGTATCCAGTCTATGAATGGCTCTGATAGTGGTGTTTCTCGTCCTTCCCATGAAAATACAATCGTCAATGTTGAGGATCATCCATACTTTATCTACAGTGTTAAGGAAATGTACTTTAAGTATGTCGATCAAATCGCTGCCGATTGTAAAAATAAATGTATGGATGAATTCTATACAACTCGTTTAATCTATTGGGATCTTCAATCAAATAAAGATTTAAAGAAATTCTGTACAGATTCACCTTGTGTTTCTTTAAATAATAGTGGTGTTGCTAATAATAATAATAATAAACAACAATCCTCCACCACAACACTAGGCAACAACAACAACAATCATTCTTTAAATTCAAAAGAAACCCACACAATGGTTACTGAATTAGCATCAAAATTATTCCAAGATATTCGTAATAGAATGTCAAAGAATATTATGTTGAAATGTTATAACTACTTTTTAATTCCAATGCAAATGGATCTTAAATTAAACATCCAAGATAATATCACAAAATTATCCGATGCTATGTTGGAAGAAATCTTTGAAATTCAAACAACCAAAGAGAGATTACGTGAAGATGAACAACATTTAGCTCAAATTTGCAATCAATTCGTTCAACAAGAGGAAAACTATAAAAAGTACTCACAATCTTTCTCTCATCCTTTCCCAAGTGCTGTTAGAAATTAAAAGAAAAACATAATAATAATAATAACAATAATAATAATAAAAATGTATTTAATGATAATTAAAAAAAACATTCTTTCCTAATTTTTTTAAAAAATAATTTAAAAATATTCAAAAATTAAAGAATATTAGTTGTTTGTATATTTTTTTAAATTTTTTTATTTAAAATTCCCTACAAAGAAATTCTAATTTATTTTTTTTAGATTTTGATGTTGTTGATTTGGGTTTTGATTTTGTTTCAGTTGGAGTGTTTTTTGATTTAACAGTTGATTTTTTAATTAAATTTGGAAGAGAGTCTTTTTCGTCATCTTCTTCATCGTCATTGTCATCAACTTGATTTATAGATTCACCTTCAACCTCTTCATAACCTTCGGCAATATTTGTACCACCACCTCCGCCTCCGCCTTTTGAAGATAGAAGAGAGATATCATAGATTGCATGAGAAGTACTTCTGAATTTTCTAGTGAAAGCAGATTTAACTTGTGTTTTTACCTCTTTAATTGGATCGTCATCTTTACCCCAAGTTGAAAGTTCGATAATGTTGTTTCTATCGTCTTCAGTCAAACCATATTCATCCATTACATTGATGACACTGTCGATACCATCGTTACCATCTTGAACTAAAGGTTGAATCAAATGATGTTTTAACATTGGAACATAGTAAAGTCTAGTTTCATCACGATTAGCAAATGTATTACCAGTGGATCTCATATGTAGTTGTAATTCTCTTACGAAACGTTGTTGTTTTGAAGCGTTTGAATATTTTCCAAGATATGAAGGGAATGCCAATGGCATTGGTGGACTACCTCTGATATAACCCGAAGGAATAATACAAGAAGTAACACCATAGGTTGGTAATAAATTCCAAGCCATTTCCTTACCGATTGCCCTTCCAAATTGATCAGAGTCACTGAGTGCATCGGCAGCCATTGAAAACAATTCACATTCAGTGTATTGTGATTGACCACCTCCATGGTAAGGTCTGGTTTTTAAATAGTTTTCTTGAATTAATAATGGCACCAAAGAGAAATCGGAAAAGAAATAATCCAGTTTCTTATTGATATTACTATTATCGTCACGAAGTATCAATTCTGCAGCAGTGAATGGAGATAGATCGAAATCTTTCTCTTCGAGGCCTTGAGAGATATTATCGTTATTGTAATCTTTCTTTGAACGAGACATCATTTGGAGGGTATTTATACATTGTCTAATATCCGAATGACTTGCAGCATAAACTTTTTCAACCATATAGGAGGATACTTTCATACCCTCATGTTTTGCAATTGCCAACAATCTCGAGGAGACTTGAGTGACAGTTGGTTTTCTTAATTTCAAATCTATACAATGATTTCTCAAAGACTTTACCTTTGGACTATAGTAATCATTACATAAACAAATGAATGGCATCTTTGACTTTTTGATTAAGCCAATGATCTCGGCAATACCACCACGATCAGAGTTACCACTTGAACCATCAATTTCATCGAGGATAATGGCTGTTTTAATCTTTTTATTTGCTGGTACATCTTTGCCAGTCTCTTGATTGGTTGTACCAAAGAACTTTGTAATATTTTGGTTATCCGATACACCCGATAATAATCTTTCAATCTCTGATTTACTTCTTGTATCACTTGCATTCAGTTCAATTGGTTCAAAGCCTTTTTGTTTACAAATTAATAAAGCGGCCGATGTTTTACCAATACCTGGTGGTCCTGATAATAATACGGCATTCTTTTTGCTTGCATCTCTTGGTGTACTAGAATGCCATTGATCTAACCACTTACCAAATTCTTGGAAAATACCTGGATTACCAACCAAATCCTCTATTGCTTTTGGTTTATATTTCTCTACCCATAACATATCATGTCCTTTTGGTATTGACGCCATTGATTTTGGAACAACTACTGATGCCATACTAATTAATGGTGGTGATGATGTCGTTGTAGTTGCTGTGGGTGGTGATTGTGATGATACCATCTTTGATGCCGATGAAAATATTGATGGTGGTGATACTTTTGAGGTTGTATTTGTTGTCATTGACGAAACACCACTTCCAGATCTTACCGGTAATGATGGCCTTATTGGTAGTGAAGGTCCTTTAATTCCTGTTGTGGATGATGATGATGATGATGATGATGATGATGTTGTTGTTGGTGTAGTGGCATCAGTAGTAGTAGTAGTAGAAGGAGTGGTTGTTGGTGGTGGTAACGTTTTATTAATCATTTCTAAAAATTCATCCTCACTAATAATTTTGGCACCAACTTTTTTTGCACCTTCTAATTTCTTTTCACCAACATCTTTCCCACTAACTAAATGAGTCAATAGTTTGACAGCGGATTTTGCAACTTTGCCACCCCATCTTTTGATGATATCATGCATTTCATCTCTTTCAAAACAATCCATTACACCACTAACTAAGAATACTTTACCTCTTAGACAATTTTCTTTGCCATGTGGTCTTGGTTTCGATCCTTTATTTGGTGGTGTTGGTCTTCCATTCATATACATATATGGATTTGGTTTTTTAGTTGGTGTAGCACTTGATGAAGATGATGACGATGATGTGGCAGGTGGTTTCTTTGTTGGTGTTGATGGTGTTGGATTAATTGAGCCACTACCAAATGATGATGATTGTTGTTTATATAATGGTTCATCACCTTCATCCTCTGTCTCCTCTTCTTCAGTATCAGTATCGAATGGATCCGATTTTGGTTGTTTTTTGGCTGTTGTTTTTGTTTTTGGAGGATCTTTTTCTATATTCGTAGAAGAGCTACTATTTAAACCTGATAATGATCTCTTTATAATAGAATCTTCAATAGCACGATTAAGTGGTGTATCACTTTCTTCGAAAATAATATCATGATTGAATTTTTCTTTTTTTGATGGAGGTGTTTTGGTTTTTTTGTAGGGGTTGTAGTAGTTTTTTTATCGGGTGACTCAAAGATTGAATCATCATCAAATTTAGATTCAGCAGTTTTTGATCTAGTTTTAATTGGTGATTTAGATGGTGTTGTCGTTGTCGTTGTTGTTGTTGTTTTATCTGAATCTGTTTTAATTGGTGAGAATGCAAAATCATTTTCAAATATTAAATCATCATTCATTGATGTATTATTTTTATTATTTGATGTTGGTGTACTTGAACTTGATGATGCTGTTGATTTATTTGGAGTAGTGGTTTTTGATGGTTTTGTTTGTTCAATTTCCATTTCATCAAATGGAGATTGTTCTTTATCTTTATTATTATCTTTTTTCTTTTCAATTGGTTTTATATCGATTGCTGTGATAGATACTATTGGTGATTCAAACTCAAGTTGTGCGATTTTTTTCTTTTCTGTTGGTGATTTAACTGTTGTTGTTGTTGTTGTTGTTGTATTTTTATTTGATTTACTTGGTGATTTTGTTGGTTTTGTTGTTTCTATTGTTTCTTTTGTTTTAGATGGTGATGGTGGTTGTATATCATTTTTTTCTTTTTTCTTTTCTATTGTTGTTGGTGTTGTTGTTGTTGTTGGTGTTGTTGTTGTTGGTGTTGTTGTTGTTTTTGTAATAGGAATGTCTGAAGCAGCTGGTTTTTTAGAAGGTGGTTTTGGGGCATCAAAATCAGAATCTTCAGAATCTTCAAATGAATAAACAATCTTCTTTTGTGAAGGTGATATTGATGTAGATGATTTTTCAGATTGTTTTGATTCCTCTGGTTTCTTTTTTTCTTCTACCCTCTTTTCAGGTGTTTTTAATTTAATTTTCTTGTCTTTTTGATGTTTACTTTCATCTTCACTTGACGAAGATGACTCTGGTTTAGATTTTCTTTTTAAATTCTTTTTTGTTGTTTTTTTATCAACAGATTCAATGTCTATATCCGAGTCTGAATCAAAATCTGAATCGGATGATGAATCATCTCTTTTTTTCTTTAATCTTTTTAATGTTGGTTTCTTTTTAGAAGAAGATGATGATGATTTTTTTTTAGATGATAATTTCTTTTCATCATCGCTTGATCCTTTATCTTTTTCTTCATCAGATGTTAAATCAATAGATTTTGAAGGTTCCTTCTTTTTAGATGGTGATTTATTTTCTAATGGTTTCTTTTTATCATTATTATTATCTTTTTTAATAACTTCTTTTTCATTATCTGATAAAGAAAATTCTTTTTTATCATTATCTTTTGCTTTACTAAAAAGATCATTTTTAACATTATCGCCACCACCATTTGTTGACGGTTTAACTACCGCAAAGAAGTTTCTAATATCCTGAAAAAAAAAGGGTTTTTTGTTAACAAAAATAAATGGTTGGTTGGTTTGAGAATTTTCAAATTAATACATACAGTTCCGGCTGGTTCTGATGTTTTCGTTTTTTTCTTTGTTGTTACAACACCTTGTGATGATGTCGGTGAGGTTTTTTTTGGTGATTGTTCTTTATTTGCTTTTTTGGCCATTTTTTTTTTTTTTTTTTTTTTTTTTTTTTTTTGTTGTTACCTTTTTTAGTGAAACACAAATAAATAAAAATAAATAAACACACACAAAAAATAAAAAAATAATAATAAAAACAAATAAAAAAATGAAAAAAAAGGCGGAAAAATTCAATTTTTTTTTAAAAAAAATGTGAACTTTTTGGGCGCCATTTTTAAAAAAGATGTTTGTGGTAATTTTGCGCATGATTTTTTATTTTATTTGTTGTCAATAAAAAAAAAGAAATTTACAATTATAAAAATAAATAATAATAATTAATAAAAGAATTTATGTACAAGTTTTTTTTTTTTTAATGAGTTTCATTATAAATTAATAAACCATGTAAGTTTTGAACCAAATAAGAAGGAGGAGTTTGTTGCCAAGATTGTCTTGAGCCAATTAAATTTAAACAAGACATTGAGGAGGAAGTGAGATCAGTTGAATTTATCTTTGTATATTTTGGATACCATTTCATTGGGGCAACATCAGTTGGTTTCAATTGGGATAATGGATACAAGAAAATGTTATCATTAAACAATAGAATGAATCTACCAGAATCGTACATCAAAGAGATTGAGCTATTGTTTACATTTGTAACTTCACCATATAGTGCAGGATTGGGGAAATCCAAAGGTTCGCAAGTATTCTTTACAAAATTGAATCTTTTAAAAGATTTGTTTGTCATGTAATAGATACAGTTTGAATGATAATAACATGCCATCAATGGAGTTTTATTGAAATCTGTAAGATCTGGATCTTGGAATTTTGAGATGATTTCACATTTGTTGGTGGTGATATCTAGTCTTTCGATTTCAATTGATGCTCTACTTAATTGAAGTGATTTAAATACACCACCAAAGATGTAGATATAACGAACGCCATCGAAGCAAGTTAAACAACTATATTTTGGTTTTGATAATGAGGCTACCATTGGTTCATATTTGTTGGTTTGTAGATTGTATCTATCGATCTCTTTTAAAAAGTCTTTGGATTTATGATTTAAGCCACCAATTAAAAATAATTCATGGTTATTATTATTTATGGAGGCTAAACAAGCAGATGAATTTGTTTTGAATGATTTCAATGGTATCACTATTTTCGATTGAATTTGATTTGATTTGATTTGAAGCTTAGAGATTTCAATTTGACAAGATTTTTGGTTCTCTGAAACCGTTACCAAACAATTGTTAACTTGATTTCCATTGGAAACGTCTTGATAGCTAATGACTTTGTAAGAGAGTATTGTGTCTTTCATTGGATTACTATCTTGATGTTGTTCAGTGTAGGGGAGGAAATGATTTGAATCAATGTCGAATTGGAATGATCTCTCCTTTGATAATGCTAGCAAATGTTGATTATCTTTGAAAGAATAATTAATTCTACCCAATGATCTTAGTTTTTCAGACATTGGTATAACGTCTGGATTTGCAATCGATGGTTGAATATATTGATAATTATTTACATTGTTTGAGTTGATGACCATTTTCGTTAGTTTTGTATTGATTTTCGATAGGTTTCTAATGATTTTTAATTTATTCTTTTCTTGGGATTTAATATCGGTTAAACATTTCTTTATGATCTCTGCTTGGTTTTCCAATGTTTTAATTTGTTCATCCAATTGTAATTGTTCCGATTTAAATTGGTTTTCTATGAATTTCAATAGATATAATCTACGCTCTTCAATCAATTGTTTATAGACGTGGAATTCTTCTTGAATCTTTTTAAATTCACTTGAGTAATGGTTGATCGATGATTGTTTAAAAACCTTTGATAACTTAATTTGTTTAACCAATTCAAATAGTTGATGATCCAATGAAGAGTTTTGTTGTTGTTGTTGTTGTTGAGGTGTTAAATATGGATTGTGAACTTGATTCTGTTGTTGTAAATAGGATCTTTCATCTAGAACAAACTGGTTAATTGTATTTCTATCAATTTGTAACTCTTTGTGTTCTTTATGTGTTTGTTCCAAACAATCTTGACAGATATTACAATTACAATCTAAACAATATGATATCAATTGTTTACTATGTTGATTACAAATTTCATTCTCCTCCTCATTACTACTACTACAATGACTATCAACCTCTGATCCCTCTGCACTTTGTGATGATTGTGGTGATGATGAAAATGATGATGATGAAGATGATGGTGATTTTAATATTTTATCACTAGATTTACTGATTACAAAACTGCTTTGTGTTGCTTCTGAACTATGACGTTTTTCAGAATATATTGAAATTGACTTTGTATTTTGTTGATGATGTGGAATTTGTTGTTGTTGTTGTTGTTGTTTTTGATTTAATAATAATAATTGTTTTAAATAGTGATTTGGAAAATGATATAAAATATCCGAACTACACGATTTACAACATTGAACTGCTAATGATTCTTTTTCACATTCATTACACAACGTATGGTTACAAGGTAACAATGTTTCAAACCCATGAATAATATCACCATATAATGATGCATCACATGCAACACAAGAATATGATATAGTATTTGTTGATTCCTTAATTTTTTTTTTTTTTTTTACACTTTAATTTAATATTTTAGTATTTTTTTTTGCTTAAATTATTTTATTCAATAAATTTGTATTTAATCTATTAATTAAACAAATAAAATAATTTTAAAAAAAATTTAATAATAGATTGGAAAAAAAAATTAAAATAATTTTAAATAATTAGAATGGATAATAATTTAAAATTATTTGAAATTTATTTTTTTAAAAAAAATAAATTGGATAAATAATAATATTATTGTATATGATTATAATTTTTATTATAATATAGAAAAAAATAAGGTTATTAAATGTATATTAGTGAACAATAAAATAAAAAATAAAAATAATTATTAAAAAAAAAAAAAAAAAAAAAATTTAAAAAAAAGACAAGGTTATAATAATTATAAAAAAAATTAAATACTTTACATATAATAAAATTTTAATATAAAAAAATATTAGAAATAAAAAATATTACTACAAAATAAAAATTATTGATATGTGTTCTATTTTATTATAAAAAATAAATGAAAAAAATTTTGAAAAAGATTTAAATTATCTTTATCTTTGTTGTTAGCTGGGGGTGTTTCTTTTCTTTATTTTTTTTTTTTTTTTTTTTTTTGTGTATTTTATTAGATTTTGTGAGTGTGAGTGTGTTTTTTTCTTTTTTTAATGTTGTGTGGTAGATTCAAAAATTTATAATTTCTTGCTATCAACATCAATACACACATAGTGAGTGAAAAATTATATTTTTAAAATAATTTAATAAATAAATAAAATAAAAAAATACTTTTTGTTGATGGAAAAACATACCACCACCACCACCACCACCACCAAATAATCAATAAAAACATATAAGGGTATAAATAAATTTGAATTTAACTTACAAACATCAAATAAACTTATCATAAAGGTAATTTTTTTTTTCCAAGTCACCACACAAACTTAAATTTTATTTCAAAAAAAAAAAAGAATTCTGTGACAGATTTTTGTTATTGTTATTATTTATTTTTTAAATTAAAAATAAAAATCAATTGACATAACTTTTTTTTATTTTTTTTTTATTTTGAAATAAAAAAATAAAAATAGTTTAAATAAAAAAATAAAAAAATAATAATAATAAAAAAAAAAAATAATAATAATAATAAAAAAAAGAAATAATAACCACACAATCATAATCAATCACCACATTCACAATGATTATGATTTTTATTTTAAAGTTGAAAACTCACACACACTAACACACATAAGTAAAATCAATATTAAAAAATTTTATTTAACAATTTCATTTTTTTGTAAATTTAACATCTATCAACATAAATTCTCCATCAATTATTGTTGGTTTTTATTTTTAAAATAAAAAAAATTATTTTTAAAACATACAATAAGATAATCTAAAAAATGAGATGGTAATTTACTTTGAGCTCAACAATGTTCAAACCTTTTTTTATTGATAATAATAAAATTTTAAAATAATAATATCATTAAAATTATTAATTACAATAAAAAAATAAATTCATTTTTTATCATAAAAGAGCTTACCTCTTAGAATGAAAAAAAAATTGAAAAGGAAAGGTTTCTTAAGTATTATCTACAGAATCACCAGCACCATTAAGACAAGAAATGAAAAGCAAAGACTGAAATACTCGAAAGTAGTAATGTAGTTTCCAATATAGTTTGCAGCAGATGCACCGCCTATCAAGAGATTGGTATTTTGAGTATCAAAACATTCAGAAACATTCAAAAATTTGAAAAAAAAGGTTTTGGTTTTTTTACATAAAGACAAAGGTAAACCAACTAAAAATGTAATAAATCTATGATCAATGAATAATTCTCTGTTTTGTGAAAATTTTCCAGTTCACCAAACAAAAATTAAATTTCATAATATTTTTACAGATTGATCTAAATGTCACTTAAACATTATTGTAGATTATTTTTATTATTTTTTTATTAATTGTTTTAGGGTTTTTTTTTTTTTTTTTTTTTTTTTTAAAAAAAAATTTATTGATTTTTTAATTTATTTTTACAACCACACCCTTTTTTTTTAGTTTTAAAAAAAAATATTTTTTTTATTATTTTTATATTTTTTATTTTTTTATTTTATTAAAAGGAAATGATGAATGAAAAAGATGGAGAATTATCAAAATGTTTATTATTATTAGGATTTGATATTTCAAAATGGAAACCAAATGATATTGAGTGGAAAGAAATTAATGAATTTATAAATGATCCAGTGGAGAGTAAAAGAATTAGTAATTTCAAGAGACCAAATAATAATGGTGGATGGTCTATTGGTAAAGATAATGATAGTGCAAAATCATCAATATCTGGTAGAAGATTAATGATAGAATTAGTTAAAAATATGTTATCTTTAGATTACGATTCTATAAAATTTAAAAGAACTGAATCTAATAAACCATATTTATATTCATCATCATCAACTAATTCTAAAAAATTCTCATTTAATGTTTCACATGATTCAAATTGGGTTATTGCAATTGGTTCATTAATATCCGATTCCATAGGAATTGATATTATGGATTGTAAAGTACCACGTAATCAAAAAGTAATTTTTTTTTCTTTTTTTTTTTTCTATTTCTTATTTAAATTTTAATATCATGCAATATGATTAAATTTTATATAAAATTAATAAACCAAACTTAATTTTTTTGTTGTTGTAAAATGTAGATGAGCGAATTCTTTGATACAATGAAATCATGTTTTACAGATAATGAATGGAGAGTAATTAATCAAGGTAATGATGATCAAAGTAAAATCGATTTGTTTTTCATTCATTGGTGTTTAAAAGAAAGTTATATAAAAGCAGATGGAAAGGGTTTAAACATTGAATTAAAAAGTTTTGAATTTATAATTGATCAAATTAATCAAACAGCTCAAGTAATTATATTGAATGATAATAACAACAACAACAACAAAACACTTTTAAAAAATTTTCAATTCACATACTTTAAACCTTTTAAAAATCATCAAGATTATAATTCTTTTGTTATTGCAATTTGTTTAGATTTGACAAATTATAATAATGGTAATACTTGTAATGGTAACTTAAATAATATAATTACAAAAGATAATTTATCAATTCAAATTTTAGATTCAGATTTTAAAATAAAGTAAATTTATTTTTACTGTATAAATTTGTTTTTATTTTTATTTTTGTTTTTATTTTGTTTTTGTTTTTGTTTGTTTTTGAACTGATAAATTATCTTAATTTATATATATATAATATTATCACAGTAAGAAATGAATCACTTGATTTTAATTTTTTTTTTTTTTTATTTTTTTTTTTTTTTATTTTTTTTAATT
>AJWI01004146.1:0-14059 GCA_000277465.1 Dictyostelium intermedium | reverse complement strand
AATTTAAAAAAAAAAAAAAAAAAAAAAAACCCTCATAGGGATTATTTTTTTTAATTTATCAATACATTAATAGTTATTAAACAATTTCAACTCGAAAATTTTAAATTCTTCAATAATAATTTGTAAATACTCAACACAATACACCTCAAAAACACTCCGTTTAAATTAAATTCCATTGTTTTTTTTTTTCTTTAAATTTTTTTATATATTATAAATTAATTGCATTAGTTTCTTTTTTTTTTTTATTTATTTTTTTATATATTTTTTTTTATTTTTTTATTTTTTTCATTTTTAAATGAAATACAGTTCGTTATAACCACATCAAAAAAAAAAAAATAAAATAAAATAAAAAAAAAAAAATATACAACCACACCTTTATATATTTTTTCATATCTAAAAATAAAATTTTTTTTAAAAAAATTTAATAAAAAATACTTACATTCACATATATAGTATAAAAAAAATATAGAACAAAAAAAAAATGCCTCCTAAACCAAAACAAAAGACGAAACAACCGTCACAACAACCACCACAACTTCAATCACAACCACCACCAACTCTACAACAACCACCACAACAACCAATAGATGATATATTAACAAGTGATGAAGAGGAAGGAGGAGTTAAATTACCAACGAAATCTAGTGTAAAGAATGCATTAAAAAAAGTGAAAAAAGAGAGAGATAGAGAATTGATTAGACAATTAAAAGATCAACAAGATATGGAGTTAGAGGCATTACAAGCTATATTCAATGATGAATTCATTACGATGGACCCAATTGTAATTAATAGAAATATGGATACAATCATTGAAGGTATTAAACCAATAAAAGAGAGTGCTAGATTTAGAATTACCATTAAACCATACGTTGGAGATGATGAGAAATGTTTTGTATCGATTTATTTGGTTGTTGGATTCCCCGAGAAATATCCAGTTGTATTACCATCGATTCAAGTTTTGGTTAATAAAGGTTTACCACAAAAAAAAGCCATGCAATTAGAAGAAAAGTTAATAAGAGAATCTCAAGGTAAAATTGGTAATATCATGATTTTCGATCTTTGTGAAATTGCCAAGGAATTTTTAAATGAAAATAACTTTGAGCCAACTCAATCGATACACCATGATTTTAGAACATATCAACAAAAGATTTCAATTGAAATTAGTACAAATGAGCAATTACAACAGCAACAACAACAACTAATTCAAACTAATGAGACTAAAAAAGAATGGGAATCAACATTGGAGGAAAGTCAATTAAAAGAGGATAGAAAGAATTTTAGACTTCAAAAAAGTATACAAAGAGCACAATATGAAAAAGAAAGAAAGAAAACAATTGTAAATGAATTTACAAATGGACCACATCAATCAAAATTATCAAAACAACAAAGAAATATAGAATACTCCATCGATCATTCAATAAATAATAACAACAACAACAATAATAATAATGCTCTTAGTTTCAATAATAATAATAATAATAATTCAAATAGTAATGTTTCAAGCATAGATAATAAAACAATTGATAAACAACAAACAATGATACTTCATTTGCTTCGTTTAATTTGCCAAAATGATTCAAATATTACAAATGACCATATTAAAACATTGGTAAGTGAAATCATTATATTTATAAAAACTTATACATAGATTGAAACATTTAATATTTATTATTAACAAAATTTTTTTTTTTCAGGGTGAACAATTAGTACAAATGGGAATATTTAATAGGAATCATTTATCACTGTTAAATATGCATAATTCAAATGATAATCAAATTTACCAACATATATTTCAGGATTACTTTTTAAAACAATTTAATGATATATCATTGAATGATAGCTTAAAGAATAATGTTGATTCTGCAGCAAATAACTCTGGCCACTTTTTAAATAAGTTTTGGGATACATTAACCAAAACCACCAATGAAAATGGTGGTCTAAAGAAATCGCCATCAACAATTGAATATAGTGGTGAGAGTGGATCACAAAAGACAATAAATCCACATCAACAATCTAGATATCATTCAGATTTTGAAGAGATTCAATTACTTGGAAGGGGTGGATTTGGTCAAGTTGTTAAGGTTAGAAATAAATTGGATGGTAGATACTATGCAATTAAAAAGATTAAATTGGATAGTAATCAATCATTAAATAGAAGAATTCTAAGAGAGGTAATCACATTATCAAGATTACATCATCAACATGTTGTAAGATATTATCAGGCTTGGATTGAAGGTGCTGAAAGTTTATCATTAACAAATGATAATTCAGATGACGACGATGACGACGATGACGACGATGATGATGACGACGATGAAGAGTTTGAAAGTGAAAGTGAAAGTGAAAGTGAAAGTGGTAGTGAAAGCCAAGAAAGTGAAAGTGAAAGTGAAAGCGAAGAAAGTGAAAGTGGTAGTGAAGAAAGTGAGGAAAGTGAATATTCTGATAACTCTGAATTTGAATCAGAAGAGAATAATGGTTTTGATCAATCTTTTTCCGAAGGTTTCCTATTCCAACATGGCAATAAAAGATCTTTGGAATTTGATTTAACTGACGATAGTTATTCATTCCTTCATTCAGATTCTGGTTTCTTACTTGAAGTGTTTGATTTAAACAATAAAACCGGTGGAACAAATACCAGAAGTATGGGTTCAAGTAATCAACATCTACAACAACAACAAAAGAAACAACAACAACAACACCAACAACAAAATCAACAACAAAAGAAAATAAAAAATAGTGATAGTAAAAATAAAAGTAAGAGTAAGAGTAAAAGTAAGAGTAAGAGTAAAAGCGGTAGTAAAAGTAAAAAATCAATATCTTCCAAAAAGTTAAATAATATTAAAAAATCAACATCAATACCATACCTTTATATTCAAATGGAGTACTGTCAAAAGATTTTAAGAAATTTAACAGAGACTGGTATGAATTTAGAAGATGATGATATTTGGAAATTATTCAGACAAATTGTTGAGGGTATGGCTTATGTTCATGGTCAAGGTATTATTCACAGAGATTTAAAACCATCCAATATATTTTTCGATTCATGTGGTGATATTAAAATTGGTGATTTTGGTTTGGCAATTAATAATAAAACAACCTCAACTCTATCACCAACAAGTAATAATACTATAACCTCCTCAACAAGTAGTGCTGGTTCATTAACAACCTCTTCAAATTCTGTACAATCTGTAATAAATACAAAACAACAACCACAACAACAACAACAACTACAACAAAATTATTGGGAGGATGAAGTTGAAGGTGTTATAGGAAACCAACAACAACAACAACAACAACAACAACAACAACAACAACAACATACAGCAAGAGTTGGTACATTATTTTATACAAGTCCAGAACAAGAGGCAGGCACAAATGGTGATAGTGCATACGATGATAAAGTCGATATGTATAGTTTAGGCATTGTATTCTTTGAGATGTGGTATGTTTTTTCAACTGGCCATGAAAGGGTTATAGTCTTAAGAAATCTTCGTGAAAAACTTGAATTTCCAAGTGACTTTGAGCGTAATCATTCAAGACAAGCAACACTAATTAGAATGTTAATCGATAAAGATCCTGCCAAAAGACCAAGTGCACAACAACTCCTACAAAGCGAATTAATGCCACCTAAAATGGAGGATGAATATATTAAAAACTCAATTCGTGTTATTACGAATCCAACGAACCAATTCTATCAAACCATGTTAAATTCATTGTTTTCACAAAATCATCAACATCTTCATTCCCATATCTATCATCATCAACAATCGAGTGTAACCTCTTCATCCTATAGTAAATCTTTATTCTGTGGTTTGGATTTACTACAAGTGAAAGAGTTGGTTGATGATGTAATCATTTCAATTCTAAAAAAACATAATGCCAATGAAATGTTAACACCTCAAATGTCAATAGTTAAAGAATGGGATGAACAACCAACTTTGTTTAATAACAACACTTCAACAACTTCTACCACTACTACTTCCAATATTTTAACAAACAATAAATCTTCATCGACGACGACAGCAACAGCAACAACAACAACAACAACGAAAACAATTAATAAAGTTTCAAATAAAACTGGTAAATCAATATTGATGGATGATAGTGGACAACTTTTAGAATTAAGACATGATCTTCGTGTTTCATTTAAGTCATTTATTGAAACGGAATTTCTAAATCTTGGTGACCATTATAAACATCACCATCATCAACAAAATGATATTCGTGATAGTGATCGTCATCATGATTATTCTCAAGAGAAATCCAATACCACTCGATCAGTGGATGAAATTTTAGAACTTCTCTCAAAGGTACCAATTAAACGTTATGAATTTGGACATGTCTTTAGAAAACCACATTTGGTTGGTAAGTTACCAAAGGAATTATCCCAATTTTGTTTCGATGTTTTTGGATCATCATCATTGTATTCCGATGCAGAAACGATTAAAGTTACAACTGAAATTTTCGATTCATTGCCATCCACTCAAAACTTTTATTTCGTACGTTTAAATCATTTCGGTATCGTTGAGTATATGTGGAAATTCATTGGTATCACTGATCCAACATTAAAGAATGAAATTAGTCAAGTGGTGAGCCAACTAATTCGTCAACCTTGGTTCACAATTAAAAAGGTTTTATTAGAGAAATTTAAACTTCCTTTAAAACAAGTTGAAAGAATTGCCAATTGGGTTTTAGTTAAAGGCACCATACCTGATGTTTTAAAAAAATTAGATGCTTCTCAAAATAATCCTTTATTATCTGGTAATGGAAGTTTAGGTAATAATAACAATAACAACAATAACAACAACAATAACAACAATGTTAGAATTAGTTCATCATTCACTGATCTTTTAGAAGACATTAGGCAATTAGCAGTTTATTTTGAAAAGATGTCAATATCACCACATAAAGTAATTTTTGATCTTTCCTATTGTTTTAGTGAAAACTTTTATTCAACAGGTATAATGTTCCAAGTCATATTAAAAGAAGAAAAACATGAATGTCTTGCTGTTGGTGGAAGATATGATTCACCATTTAATTTAAATAATACCAACAACAACAACAACAATAGTAGTAGTAGTAGCAACAATTATAATTACAATAATAATAATAATAATAATAACTATTATAGTAATTGTTATTTAACAAATTTTAATTTACCAATTACTGGATTAAGTGTTGCAATGGATAAAGTTTATTCAAGAGAACGTGAATTATACTCACAAAAAAGAAAACAACAATTACCACCAACTTTATCCACTGAAAGTCAATTGATTGCACATAAATTCTCAACTCCCGATATCTTTGTCATTAGTCTTGGTCCAAACTTATTTTTAGAACGTGTTGGTATCGTTGGTGATTTATGTAATGCAGGATTTAATGCTGAAACTATGTATATTGAAAATCCAACACCAGAGGAACAACAAGATGCATCGATCACTTCTGGTGCTCTCTTCGTTATCATTATCAAAGAAAAAGGTGCAAAGAAAACAATCAAAGTTAAAAATATTGAAAAAAGAAAAGAAGATGATGTGTCTCGTGATGAAATCGTTAGATTTTTCACCCTTTCAAATTTTAATTCAAAATCACGTTTAAATATATAAAATTACACATAACCTTTTTTAAAATAAAAAATAAAATTTAAAAAATAACGATAATAATAATAATAAATTTTAATATAGATATATGGATGTTTAACAGAAAGGTAAATTTTTTTTTTTTTTTGAAAGATTTAATTGTTTGGAAAATAAATAATTTTAAAATAAATAATAAAAAAGTAAGAAAAAAAAATTAAAAAAAATAAAAAATAAAAAAAATAAAAAAAATAAAAAATTAAAAAATAAAAAAAATTTAAAATAAAAAAATTAAAAACGAAAGACTCGAGTAAAATTTTTTTTTATTTTTATTTATTTTTTTTAAAATAGTGATAAAAAAGTTGACACAATGTCATATAATAAAAAATCCAACTATAAAGGTGGAAATGGTGGATATGGAGGTGGTGATGGATATAAAAAGAATTGGAACAATGAAGGAGGTGAAAGTGGTGGATATAAAAAAACTTGGAACAATAGAAATGGTGGTGGTAGAGACTACAACAACGACAACAACAATAATGACCAATCAAATGGATTTTATATAGATAAAGTTGGAAATAGAAATGGTGGTGGTGGTGGTGGTGGTGGTGGAAGATTTAATGACAGAAATGGTGATAGAAATAGTAGAGGTGGTGGCAGAGGTGGTGGTAGAGGTGGTGGTAGAGGTGGTGGAAGATTCAATGATAGAAACGGTGATAGAAATGGAAATAATAATTATAATAATAATAATAATAATAACTACGACAGAAAGCCAAATAGACAACAACAAGATGATGAAGAATTTATTGTTGAAGATGCAACCAATCCATCTGCTGCTCAATTAGATTTAGATACAAGATCTTATTTCACAAGAATTGAATCATTAATTCATAAACAAGAAGAAGTAGTCGATCAAGAAGGTAAATTGATAAAAATATTTATATTTATTATTATTATTATTTAATACTAAATTTATTTTATTTTTAATTTTTTTATTTTTTTTTTAGAAATTGATATTATAATTGAAAATGCATATAAAGAGATTGAAGGTAAAGAAAGTTTAGTGGCCTGTGATAAAAAGACAAGTTTAGTATTGGAGTCAATGTTCCAAAAATGTAAAGATCCAAAAGTTATAGTTAAATTTTTTGAATCATTTAGTAGGGAATTTGAAAAGTTGATACATGATGCCAATGGATCGAGAGTTATTGAGGGTTTATTAAGATCAACACCAAAGATTGTAAATAGATCCGATAAAGAAACTTTAAACAAATTCAATGAGATTCTATTTCAATTATGTGATTTATTATTAAAAGATATTTTAAAAACTGTTACAGATAGATATGCAAGTTATGTATTTTCATCAATTATTTTAATATTATCTGGTACCGTTAAAGAAAAGAAATTACCAAATGGTGGAGGAGAACAACAACAACAACAATTTGGAGGTAATAAAAAAAACCATACAAAGAAAGAATGTTAGAATTGGAACAACAAGAGAAACCAGAATCAAATGAATACCCAGTTTCAAAAGAATTTACAGATAAATTAAAGGAGATATTGGAGAAGATTAAAGAGCCAATTAAATCGAACATGGTTAAATATTCAACACAAAAAGAACCAATTGAAACCATTAAATCCATATTCCAAGTTTTATCGAATGCACCAATTGAAATCTATCGTTCATGGTTGGAAGCATTTATAAAGATGTCAAATGCAGAATTCTCAAAGAAACAATTCATCAAAGCCATGAAGAATCAATTTGGATCAGTATTTTGTGAACTCATAGTTAAAACGGCACCAGAGGTGATCTTTTTAGAGTTGATTCAATTATGTAAACATGATTTAATGGAGCTTTCAGAGGATTTCTATGCAAATCATGTAGTTCAACAAATGATTGATCATTGTCATTGTGAAGGACATTTCCTTACATTGATTCAAGAGTTTAAGGATAACTTTAAACAACTCTTTAAGATGGGTAGAGGTTTAATCGTACAAAAGTTAATTGAACAATCCTTGAAATGGTCAACCTATGAGAAAGAGATAATCAAGCATTTGAATGAATCGATCTTACCAAACTATAAAACCGATCAAAAAGATATCGCAAAATATCTATTGGCATTGGAAGGCAATGTATCTCATAATCAAATGTATTCAGCTTGTGGTGCTCTCATACTTCAATTACTCTTTAAATTCTCCAATGACTTTAATAAAAGTGCCATAGAAAGTTTCCTTTCTCTTGACATTGAATATCTCATCTCGTTGGCTACAAATGTAATCGGTAGTAAAGTATTGGATGGATTTTTAGATAGTACCAATGTACCTTTACCAAAGAAGAATCAATTGATCCTTAAATTCAATGGTAATTTCGTCACCATTGGTGAGGATCGTTATGGTAGTTATGTCATTGAAAAAATGTATAAAATCGCTGATTTCAAACAAAAAGATGTCATCGCTGTGGAATTAATGAAAGAGGAGGAACGTCTATTCGCTCGTCCTTGTGGTCGTTACGTTCTAATGATTTGTCAAATCAATAAATATAAGAAAAAGAAAGATAGTTGGGCAAATGATGTTAATTCAAAAGATAAAAAAAGAAAACTATTCTCAGATCTTTTAAATGATGATGATAATAATAATAATAATAACGACAATCTTGAAACAACAAATAAAAAATCATCTTCAAAATCAAATAAAAAACAACAACAACAACAAATTGAAAAGGAAGATGGTGACTATAATGAAGATGATGATGATCAAGAGGATAAAGATAATGATGATAATAATGATCAACCAAAAAAGAAATCTAAAAAATCCAATGATAAACAAGACGAAATTGATGACATATTTAATTCAAAATCCTCATCATCAAAAAATAAAAAAATAAATAAAAAATAAAAAAACAATAATAATAAAAAAATAAAAAAAAGAAAAAAATAAAAAAGTAAAAAAACATTACTAATAAATACTAAAAACAAAAACGAAAAAAAAAAAAAAAAATTAAGACGGTTTATTATTATCTGGAGACAGAAAAACGAATCTTTACCTATAGGTAAAGAAATATATATAGCTTTGGAATGTATTTTATTTTTTTAAAAAACAATATTATATGTTTTCTCGGCTTAATGAAATTTCATTGGATAACTGTTATTAAAATAAGTTGCCAATAAACATGGGTATTCTAAATCTTAATTTTTACTAATAAAAATATAAAAAAAGATATTATCTTGCCCAATTTTTTTTTTTTCACTTTTTTTTTTTAAATTAATTTATTTTTTTCATTTTTTTTTTTTTAATTTATTTTCAAAAAAAAAAATAAAAAAGATAAAAAAATAAAAAAATAAAAAAAAGAAAAACAAAAAAAAAAAAATAATAAAAAAATATTAAACAAAGAAAAAATATAAAATAACTACAATGACAACAAGTAATGGTAAATAATATTATTATATAAAGAAACATTGGTGATTTTTACAACTAATTATTAATAAATTTAAATTATAAAAAAAAAAAAAATGAAAAAAAAAAAAAACACACATACACCCACACAAACAATATTGCCAATCCTCTTTGCATTATTGCACACTCTAATAGAACATCAGCAACAAAAAGATGAAAATAAACTTATTATTTTCTTTAAAGTTCGTGGCAAAATGAAAGCT
The DNA here is from genome assembly GCA_000277465.1 of Dictyostelium intermedium. NCBI lineage: Eukaryota > Evosea > Eumycetozoa > Dictyosteliales > Dictyosteliaceae > Dictyostelium > Dictyostelium intermedium. The sequence continues at coordinate 4,833 of AJWI01004146.1, read as the reverse complement.
ACATCATTTAATGGAAAAACTTTAGAGGATTTGAACGACCTATTCCTAACACTTTTCCCAGAATATAACAAAGATACATTGACACCATTCATTATTAAACACAGACAAACTAAAACTTTGTATGAATTGGATGAAATTAGTGATTTATATCCAGGTTGTACTCTAGAAATGAGAAAAGGTTCATCTGATTGTATAGTATCATAAAATTTATCAATATTTGTTGATGGTTATAACAATAGTTAGTGATTATGATTATGATTATGATGATGATGATGATGATGATGATGATGATGTGATGAAGAAGAAGATGATGATGATTATGATGATGATGGTGATGATGATGATAAAAAGTAAATTATTAAAAACTAATTTTAAAATAATTTTATTTAATTAATTATAGTAATTACAGAAGGTAAAAAAAGACAATACGTTTATACAGGATTTGAATCTGATAAGATTGTTGTTGTGATGGTTGGATTACCTGCATCAGGTAAAACATATATAAGTAGAAAAGTTAGAAATTTATTAAATTGGATGGGAGTGCCGGCAAAGGTATTCACTGTTGGAGATTATAGAAGATTAAGATTGGGTGCAAAACAACCAGCCGAATTCTTTGATCCTGGTAATATCGATGCATCCAGAGTTAGACTACATATGGCTGTAGCTGCAATAGATGATATGATGGCTTGGTTAAATTCTGGAGCCCAAGCTGGTATTTTCGATGCAACAAACCTAACAACTGAAAGAAGACAATTAATTTTATCCAGATGCGCAAGAGAAGGTATTGAAAAAGTCATTTTCGTTGAATCTTTTATGACTGATAAAAGTTTGTATTCATTTTTCATATACACACATATATTCATACTATATATTACAAAATATACTAATCTATTATGATAATTATTATTGTTTTTTTTAGAAAAAATTGAAACCAATATGATTGAAAATTGGAAATCATCACCAGATTATGAACATCATAGTCAAGCAGAGGCAGTTAATCACTTTAGAGAAAGATTATCATACTATGAAAAGGAATATGTTAGCATTGATAAATCGGATCAACTTCAATATATTAAGTTATTTGATGTTGGTAAAAAGATTATAGCAAATAATATTACAGGTTATTTACCAAGTAGAATTATGTTTTTATTAATGAATTTACATTTGACATCACGTCCAATTTTATTATGTAGATCTGGTGAATCTGAATGGGAAGTTTTAGGAAGGTTTGTACACACCACACCCCATATTCATATCTTTGAACCAATAAATGGAGTACTAATATCATATCTATATATAATTAATAAATATTTTACAGAAAAGGTGGTGATTCAGAATTAACAGCAGAAGGTGAAAATTTTTCACACAGATTAGCATCATGGGTTGACGAAAATTCAGAAAATGAAGAGGTTACAGTTTGGACATCAACATTTAAAAGATCAATTAGAACAGCACAATATATACCACATCCTAAAATTCATGTAAAGGCATTGGATGATTTAGATCGTGGTGAATGGCAAGGTCTAACAAGAGAGGATATCTTAAAAAAGATGCCAGAGGAATTTGGTGCTCATAGTGATGATAAATTAGGCTATAGAATACCAAGAGGTGAATGCTATTTGGATGTAATTCAAAGATTAGAATCTGTAATTTTGGAATTAGAAAGAAGTATGTTGGTTTATTAGAAAAACAAATAAAATAATCAATAAATACTAATGCGCTTTTTTTTTCCTATCTAATTTAGCTAAAAACACATCATTAATAGTTAGTCATCCAGCACCATTAAGATGCTTATATGGTTATATCACTGGTGAACCAATTGAAAAATTTCCATATATTAATATACCATTAAATACTGTAATTTCATTATTACCAACTGCATATGGTTGTGAAGTTAAAACCTATAAACTAATGTAAAAAAAAAAAAAAATACAAAAAAGAAAAAAAAAGTAAAACAAAACCCTCAAATTATATAAAAAAAAAAAAATTTGTACATCATCTTAAATTAAAATATATAAATACTATTATTATTAGTAGTAAATTAATGCAATTAAATTTTTAATTTTTTTTTAAATTTATTTCTATTTTTTTTATTTTTTATTATTTTTTTTTCTTTTTTTATTCTTCTTTATTTATATTTTGAGAAGTACCTAATGAATTATTTTCAACTTGTTTTTCTTTTACAAATGATAGTAATCTTAGGTAAATTATAAAAATAGCCAATAAGATTGCTTTAATTAAAACCAAAGTTACATCCAATACTTCATAAATATATTTTGGAGAGAAAACTGTCCAAATGAAAAGATGATAACGTTGAATAAGGATACAAATACTAAAGATGAAAATATTTGTCCAACGAATACCACAATCCAATAAAGCACCGACCAAGCTATACCATTGTAATTCATCGATAATATCTGAACTTGTCCCAGGTGTTGGTAGTAAGGATGGTTCTTGTTGATGGTTACTATTACTAATGGATTTAACGGCCAAATGGGTGACATAGGCCAATGAAACGAAAAAGAAGAACAATTGAGAGGTATAACCAATCAAAAGGGTTTGAATGCCAACTAGATACTGATTATAATCGATCAATGCGGTATAGCTTCCCGAAATATCAATACTTGCCAAAGAATTTGAATTACCAAATGCAAAATAACCAAACTGACCTAACCAACCTAAACAAATCATTCCAACACAAACACCAGTCATTCCACTCTTTGCACGTCTACCAGTATCCTCCAAGAGATATAGGATATAGTAGTGAGCGATCACACCCATAATGGTGAGTAAAAACATATTGTGAACTTTATGTAACAATAGGAATAGCATGTACATATTTACCGTCACCAATGTTGGTAAATATTTCAAAGTTGCAATGAACCAAGTTTGTGGCAATACTTGTTGTTGTTGTTGTTGTTGTTGAATTGAAATTCTATCCTTCTTGGAGAAATATGGAAATGAAAAAGTTATCACCTGTAAAATCGCCCAACAAAAGTAAACAACTCTGGCAATGTATGCTGGATTAATTAATTCCTTGCCAATGTATTCCCATTTATAACAAAATAAAAATACCGATAGTATTACAATCGTTGTTTTATATATCTTTGATAGTAGTGGAGAAATACCACCACGTTGTTCCTCTAAATCATCTAAAATACCAAAAACATAATAACAAGGTGCAATAATACTAATCAATGATAGTATCCACATAATTGAGGTGCTTAATATGTTTGGAGCATTTAAAAATCTACCAACATCAATATAGGATGATCCCTCCTCCAATAGTGTTGAATCATCCATCCATTTTATACCAGTTTGATTCCAAATTCTAAAGATTCTTAAACAAACTAAAATACCCAATAATATGAACATTTGTTGAAGTGATTGTTGTTGTTGTTTACTACGGTGTTGTTGTTGTTGTTGATTTGCACTACCACCACTACTACCACTACTACTACTACTACTACCACCACTACCACTACTACTATTAACTGATGATACCCAACTTGTTAAATAAAAGAATAAACTAATTGAGTGAGGAGCCATTTGAAGTACAATAACGGAAGTGGTTAAAAAATACCAAGTTAAATGTTCTTCCTCAACCAATGAACTACCAAACAAACTTATTAAATGTAAAATTGTACCAACGATTAAAACATATTTCTCTTTTCTTAATTGTAATGGTGATAAAGTTGCAAGACTCCAAAATTTTATATTATTCTTTGAAACTAATGCATTAAACCCAATCAATAACGACAATGCTGTAAATATAAAACTAAACACACCATATCTAAATTCATTTGTACAAAATGGATTTAAATTATTAATTATCGATGATGATGATGAAACTGAAAATGATGATGATGACGATGACGATGATTCATTGTTACCATTATCATTACTATTACTTTTACAAATTATACCAAAATGAATTGTCAAAAGGATAATAATTAAACCAACAAAAGTCATTACAAATTTAACACCTTTAATTTCAAAAGTGCCGTTATGTTCAGAAACACCGATTGTAGAGATTGTGATTAATAGGGTGACCAAAGCACTTGAACCAATTAACAGTATACCAACCATTAATAGATTATCATCAAAGGTTGTTAGAAGAGATTTAAATTGATCTTGAACCTTTGATAAAAATTCCAAGTAAAGTTCAGAGGCATTATCATTAAAACTTGAATGTGAAGGAGTTGTAATCCAACTACTATGATATTGTTGTGCGTCCGTAAACATTTTCAATAATGATGAAATGTGTTGATTCGAAGCAACTCCATCCTTCCAAAAGATCGAGTTGTGCTTAATAATTTCAATTTGCTGTTGACAATTAATCTCCAACGCACGAAGATATTGTTCACTTGGTATAAACTTTTCAAAGAGTTCCGGTATTAAGCTACCTAAACTATTCTTTGGTATAGGCAAACCTAACAACAATGACAATGTTGGTACTAAATCAACTTGACTAATCTCTTTTGGTGGTAATCCTGGTTGAAATCTTGGTAGGATCTCTGGATCATGATAATGTGTATCACTTCTACCTTGTCCAACCATTAAATTGTCTTCAATCTCTTTCTTTGATATTAATTCTTCATTTTTATTATCTATTATTGATTTTTTATTATTATTTTCATTGTCATCTGTTTGATTATTATTATTTACATTTAAATTCGAATTATTATTATTATTATTATTATTATTATTATTATTATTATTATTATTATTATTTTTATTTTTATCTGTATTATTAATATTATTATTATTATTATTATTATTATTATTATTATTATTATTATTATTATTATTATTATTATTATTATTATTATT
>AJWI01004145.1:0-14076 GCA_000277465.1 Dictyostelium intermedium | reverse complement strand
TTTTTATTTTTTTATTTTTTTTTTTTTTTTTTTTTTCTAAATATTTTTTTTTTTAATTTTGTTAATTTACAATCAAACATATATTTTTAATATAATTTATATCATTATACTAAATATAATCATAACACCATCCTCCGTTTAAAAATGGTAATTTATCAAAACATGTGTTAAATTTTTAATTTTTTTTTTTTTTTTTTTTTTTTTTTTTTTCAAAATTTAATATATTTAATCTCAATTTAATTACCCCCCCCTATAAAATAATTTTTTTTTTTTTTTTTTGATATTTTATTATAATATTAAGTTTCATACAAAAGAAAAAAATAAAAAATAAAAATAATTATTAAAAAAAAAAACAAAGAGATAAAAAAAAATTTCTCCATTTTATATATATATATATATATTGTTTCATTGGTTACAATAAAAAAAAAAACAATATTTAAATAGAAAAAAAGTTTTAAAATAATAAAAAAAGAAATGTCATCTCAAGAACAACAAAAATCTGAACAAAGACAAGCACAAGAAGGTGTTGATGGAGTTTGGTTAGATAAATATTCTTCACTTTCAAGAGTTTATAATTATAGTTTTGTAAATGGTTCAATCGAAAAGGGAAAAGAATGGTATAACTATATTAAAGATTCAAATTCATATGTAAAGGTAATTTTTATGTTACAAAATTTTCTCTCTTTTTTTTTCTTTATTTTTTTAATTTTTTTTACACTATAAATTTTTTTACACAATAAATTTTTTTTTACACTATACCTCACCATAATTTCAAAAACAAAAAACCCATTGAATTTGGTTATTTTTTTTTCCTTAACGGCAATATATTAAAATCCGATGACTCTTCATCACTCAAATCTACATTAATTTTTTAATTTATTTTTTTTAATTTTTTTTTTTTTTTGTATTTTTTTTTTTTTTTTTGTATTTTTTTTAATTTAAAATTATCTCACACTAATTTTTGATTGGCTATTTTCAGAGCACACTCGAATATGGTGAAAATGGTGTTGTTGCAGTAGGTAAACCTCTTCTCGCTCAATTAGAACAATATGATAGCATTGTTAAAAAAGTTGATGAATATGGTAACAGTGGTTTGGATATTCTTGAAAAGAGAGTTGAATCAATCAAGGAAACCAGTGAAAATTTGGCAAACAAAGCAGATTCTGCAGCTGACGGTTTAATTAGTGTATCTGCAAATTATGTATGTAATTTTTTTACACATCTCTAAGATTAATAACATTAAAATTTTAATGTTATTAATACTTTTTATTTTTATTTTTTTAGACACCAAATTTAGTAATTAATTTAGTACAAAAAACAAATGGTATGATTGATTCATTGATTGAGTCATTATTACCACCAAAGGATGGTGACAAAGTTAATGAAATGAGTGATGAGGAAAAGTTTCAACTTGAAAAGAGAATGAAATTTTTATTAAAGTTAAGAAAGAGACTAAATACTCAATCCATATTGGAGATTCCATCAAATTCAATTCATTTAGTATCTGGTGTCAGTGGTAAATCATACTCTCATGCTATGGATGAGATTGCTCAACTCTCAAGTTCAATCTCTGCCATCACTGCCAATACTAAATTCTCCAAAGCATTCATTGATCAACTCTATCTTACCGTTGATAATTTGGTTGGTAGAGTTGCGGCTCTCTCTGTTTGGTTCAAAGATATCAATATTAGCGAAACTCTCATCTCACTTGGTGAACTCTCTAAAATGGTAAATGAATCAAAGAATCAAGTTTTAGAAATTTCTGATCCACGTGAAAAAGTAGATGTATGTTAATTGGTTTTTTTATTTTTATTTTATTTTTCACTCCTTTTCTTTATTAATAACAATTTAAATTATCATTCAAAAATTTATAGAGATTAAAGAGAGACTTTTCAAAGATTTTAAAATCTTGTTTAGATGTTTTACATAATCAAATGGAAGGTGGTAAAGATAAACTAGAGTCATTCAAAGGGGCTGTTTCAAATCACCAATATTTTGTTGCTGCCTTCACAATGTTAGAGGAAACATTAAACAAACTCTCTTTATCACTCAAGAATTACTCAAACAACTTGGAAGAGAAAAATTCATCCTCATCAAATGATAACTCAACCAATTAGATTAACTGGTTGATTCTTTTTATTTTTAATCACTCTCTAATATATAAATCCTAAAAAAAACAAAAGAAATAAAAAAAAAAATAATACATATAAATAATAATCATAAGTCAAAAAAAAAAAAAAAAAAAAATTTCAATGTTGTTGAATTAATATTTGAAGATATTATTATAAATCCTTTTCTTTTTATGTTAATAATTTTCCATATATATTAAAGATGACACAGGTTTTTAATTTAAATGTTTTTTTATATTTTATGATGCTATTATAATAAAAAAAGTAATTTTATAACCCATTATAATAATTTTTTTTTCTTTTATTATTTAGACATACCACGGTTCACAAATTACCATAATCATACAAAAACAAATTTCCCACCATAGTGGGTGGTTTAAAATAGACTTTCATACTGTGGTTATTTTTTTAATTTTTTTAAATAAAATAAAAAAGGTATAAATATTTAATTATCATTCATTCACCAAATAAAAAAAAAAAATGAAAAAAATATTTTATATTATATTATGTTGGGTAACAGTTTTTATAGGATTAATAGATATTTCTAAAGCAAATGATAGTTCTCTATGTAAAATTCCTGACGAAGATATTAAATTTTATAAAAAAGATAATATATGTTCATTAAAAAATTCAATAAAAGATGATGATCAATATGAATTATATTATGTACAAGCTCCATTATTGTACGCAAAATATGGAAACCTTTTTGAAAAGATTAATGCATACCATAGTGGTATTTCATTGTACAATAAAAATTGTGGACCAAATATATCATTAGATTATTATGCAATTCCATCATTTGAAAATACATTATTACCAAAATCCATAACAAATGATTCAAAAGGAAATTATAATTTAACATGGGAGTCTCATGGAATTATAGAAGTAACCAATTTTATTAACAAAACATATTGGAATAAAAGAACTTTGACAATGTATAATATCACTGGTTTTCAAGTTAAACAATATTTAAGCTGGGTTACAACATATAATAAAACTCATCCATTTTATAATTTATTTAGTATTGAGTCCAGTTCATCATCAATTCCCAATGATTCCAATAGTGGTGAACCTGATTATATCATTTATAAAAATAGTAGTACCTGTGATGATTTTGTTTGGGAAAGTTTTAATATTTTTTATCAGTTGGGTGCTGATGTACCTTCGATTCAAAGTGATCCACCAAGTGATAAAATCACTTTATATGCAAATAATGAACCGAAATTAGTTGATTATAATAATGTAACTCAAAGAAATAAATTAGCAAGTTTTTATCTTGAATTAATGGATATTGCTAATATTAGTAAAAATAAAACAGCCCTACAAATTTTTGAGCAATTAATATCAATATTCAATGGTTCATTTTATTGTTACATTGATGGTGAATACTATGAAATTTATTTATCCAAACAAACACCAATTTCATTCACATATCTACCATCGCCAATACCAAGTGGTAAAAGAGATCAAGTTATTATTAAAAATCTTGACCATTGTAATTCAAATGATGATAATCATCATTTTTTAAAAACATAATAAAAGTCTCAATTAAAATTAAAATTATATAGAATAATAAATAAAAATCTTTAATTTGTTCGAAGTAATAAAATAATTTTATTTTCTAATTTAAAATTTAAAATTTTATTTTGATTGGTTATTTTTAAGGTACAATATATTTCAAAGACTTTCTAAATCAGCATCCATATCCAATATATTTGATGGGTTTGAAATTGAAGTTTTATTTGAATTTAATTGTGGTCTGTAAAAGATTGTACCACAATGACAGAAGTAATGATAGCTTCCATATGTTTCTACACATGGTCCGAAATTACTATCAGGACCAACATAACAACCTTGACTACCACAACCTTCATTAATAATGAAATCGTTGGCAAGACAGCTAAACGAACATGATGTTTTAGAGGGTTCATCCATTAATGCTGGAATGTTAACAGATGTAACAAGTTGTGGACAAATTGGATAGTTGATTGGACACCCCTCACCAAATAATGGGCATTTACCATTTGTACAATTACCAGCATAACAGCCACAATGAGCTGATATTTTACCATCACCACTGTTACTCCAACAACCTTCACCATGACCAGAAATAAAGAATGCATCATTATCTTTACAATAGTCAGTACAAACGTCATGAATGTTTTCAGAGTTTTTACCCAAGCATTTACTTTCACTTGAATACTTTTTACCAGTATCCATGACAGGGTAAGCACATGGTGCTTTACAAACACACATGGCCTCATATTTACCATTACTTTGCTCTTGGCAATATTCACCTGAACCAGATTGGAAGTTCATATTGTTGTCATCACAATAGGTGGAACATACAGAACGGATATTTGACATTTTACTACCTTGGCAATCGGAAAGAGTTTTATATGATTTACCACTATATCTAAAGCCACTATTAATTGCCATTGTATTTGAAATATATATAGCTAGTACAAAAACAAGTGATAATATTATTTTAGACATTTTTATTTATTTTAATTTATAATTTGATTTTTATTTATATATTTATTTATTTATTTATTTATTTATTTTGATTTTATAATGAAATAAAATTCTCTTTTTTCTTCAATTTTATAGTAAAAAAAACCTAAACATTTTTTTTATTTAATTTTTTTGTGCAAAATAAAAATCTAATATAATAAAAAATCCCATTAAATGAAGAGAGTTTTTTATCATTCAGCTTGTCATAAACTTCACCATACACAAAAAAAAAGAAAACTAAAAATTGATATTCAAATAATAAAACAATTTTCAGTAAATCGTAATATTGTTATTTACATCATTAAATATTAATCTTGTTTAATCGTTTTCTTTGTTGCAATTAATTGTCATCATTATTCAGCACCACCCAACACAAAGTTTTTTTTTTTACAAAATAATTTCTTGTGAGCATTAGGTATGAAAATGGGTTGTTGTTATCAACCCCATCTCTTTTAATTTTTTAATGTTGTTTATAGCAATTCAATCTTTCAAAAATCTTGAAAGACACAAAAAAAAACAACCACCACTTTTGTGAATTTAACAAAAAAAAAAAAAAATAAAAAAAGAAAAAGAAAAAAAAATAAAAAAAATGCAAACCATAGATTTTTGAAAAGACAATATTCATAAAACTGTGAACGACCTTACCAATATTTTTGTAGAAATAAAAATAAAAAAAATTTTATTGTTTTTTTTTAATATAACTAGAAGCAGCCGTCTGTTTAAAGATTTTTATGCATTAATTTGTATAAAATCTTGTGAGTTTAATTTATAATGATTAATATACAAAAAAAAAAAATAAAAAAAATAAAAATTTAAAGAATAATCAAATATGAAATAATAAAATATTTTTTATTTTAATATGCATAATCTAGATTTTTTTTTCTTTTTTAATATAAAGAATGATTAGTTGTAAAAAAATTAAATGCAATTTCTAGCAAAATTTTAATATTTTTAAAAAAAAAAATAAAGAAAATAAAAAAAGTTATGTTACCAACTAAATAATTTTTTATTTTTTATTTTTTATTTTTTATTTATTACTATTATAAAAGAGGAGATTGTAACTCATTGGTATATGAAAGATGACTTTCATTTTGATTTGATTTCCAAAACTTGAATCTGTTTAAACCAGATTTCACAGAGTGTTTTTTATTGTCATGATCATCGTTATGAATTGTTGGTGGGTGATGGATTTCGTGAGTTTTTATAAATGAAAAACCAAATGTAATTGCGGCAATTAGTAAATAAGCAGCAGACCAATGGTATGGTATATTTGAGTGGCCATTTGGGGAGGAAGCAATATTCCAAGGAACATAAACCTCAGCGTTTGGATCGACCGAATGAATTACACCAAAGAAAGTTAAAATCGAACAAATCGCTAAAAATATTGAAGCCTTTTTTAATTTATTCTCTAAAATGAATGCTAAAGAAGTTCCCCAAAACAATGCTGTACAAATAAAACCATTTGCTAAAATCATAATGGTACCAATTTTTTGGACAACCGTTGGAGTTAGACCAAATTCATCTTGAACCAATTGAGGATTTACAACTGCATTTGTTAGAATTGGTGAAATTTGACCGATAATAATGAATGCAAATTGGAATAACGATGGGAAGAAAGCCCAAATAATGGCGATGGAATGATGTGCCTTAATGCCCCTGGTATTGTGAAGTGTTTCATAACAAATTTCAAAACAAATGAAAATGAAAATTGGTAAGATTGCAGGCTTTGGTAAAATATTTGTAAGCAAACCTAAATAACCAAAGAAACCTCCTAAACCAATCACCAAACCACTAATGGTTGAATAACTTGAGCCAGCTTTAAATTTATTATGATAAACTAAATGACCAATATATGGTGTTGTTTGAGTTACACCACAACCAAATAAACTACCAATGATCGTTGAAATGGAATCAATTAAAAGTACCCATTTAAATTTATATGGATTTCCAATTGAACGAGCACCATCAATAACTGATACAGAACTAATATTAACCAAAATTGCATATGGAATTACAATTGATATATTTTGAGTGATCGCTCTTTTAATCTCTTTAAATAAATTCGATGGATGTGGATATGATACATAATAGTTACCAAAGACATCAGATGGTGCCTCACTTACAGAAATTCCAACACCTGTCATAAAATAATATAATACTGTGCCCACTACACAAGATACCAATACACCTGAAACATTAAATGGTAAATCTACTCCTAAAATTTTACCTTCTTTATTATGTCTATGTAATAATGCCAATAATAAAATCCATAATGATACCCATCTATATAAATTACATAGGTATATAAACAACAACACAATTAATTTCAAAAGAAAAGAAAAAAAAAGAAGAGAGAGAGAGAAGAAAATAATTTTAAAATACATACCCTACAACTGGCTCTTCGAAAATTGTTAAAATTTCATCCAATCCAAGTAAAGCAAGACCAATTCCAGCCAATGCTGATGCTTTACCAACTGCATGGAATTGTCTTGTAGTAAAACTTAAAACCGACATAACCAATTTAAAACAACCAATTAAAAAAACTGTTGCACAACCAACAATCCATGCATCATAAGTTGCATCAGAATCTGACATTCCAATTTGTTTTGCTGCTAAAAATGCTGGTCCACAAACTAACAATGGTAAACCAATTGTACTTGGTGTATCTAAACCAAGTGGAATCGCTGTATAAAGAATACCTGGTCTCTTTTCATTACGGTCTAAATAGATTGCATAGGCTGATAATGAAAGACTACCAATCATAATTGCAAATGCTGGTCCAGGTATAAAATATTTTGTTACTAAATCCTATTTTAAAAAAAATAATATTTTTAAAATGAAATAAAAAAAGTGAATATATATATATATATATATTATGTTTTAATTATTATTATTATTATTATTATTATTATTAATATTAATATTTTTTTTTTTTTTTTTTTTTTTAAAGGTACTCACTCTTGGCATACCAAAACCAAAAACTAAAATTTCCACCATTAAAGCGAAATTTGCCAAATTATCCATAAATACAGAGGTTAATGCATTATAATCACCAGCAGTTGGTATAAATTGAGAAAGGATTGATTTTTTCTCTCTTGGTGGCATCATTACATCTTCTATATTTACATCGGCACCCTCATCTGCTTCATTAAATGGTTGATAAGCATTATTATTATCAACATTATTCATCTCCATATCATCATTGTAGTGATTGTTGTTTATTTCTAACATTTTATTCAAATAAATAGATTACTTGATGACGTATTTTGATTTTTTTTTTTAAAAAAAAAAATAAAATAAACAAAAAAGTTTTTCATTTTGGTTGTTATCACAAAGAGAATTTGATTGCTCGAATATTTTTTTAAAAAAAAAAAAACCAAATTTTATTTTTTTCCCAACCCAACCAGATAATTTCTGAGCTTCCCAAACAAAAACATAAAAACTATTATTAATAATTATTAAATATTTCTTGAAAATTAAGAGGTTTTATTGAAGTGGAAAAATAGACCATACACAAAAAAAGATTTTGAAAAAAAAAAAAAAATTATTATAAAATTTATTTATTTATTATATTATAGTATTTTTATAATATAATAAAATATAAATATAAATATTTATAAATATTATAATTACCTTGAATGTCTTATATGTCAATTTTTTTTTCTTTTTAATTTTATTTATTTTTTTATTTTATTATTTTTTTTTTTTTTGAAATTCCTTTTCTAAATTTTTATTTTATTTTTTTAAATTTATTTTTTTTTTTTAATTTTCATTAATTTCAAAAAAAAAAAAAAATTATTTTTCTTATTTTTTTAAATTTTTGATTGTTTTAAAATTAATATGTTAAAAAATATTATTAATAAAAAAAATTTATTTATTAATAATCAACAAAACATCTTTCAAATAATCAAAAGAAATAAAATGACAGATAGCACCGTTGATAATAAAGGATACATTGTTGGTATCTATGAGAATGAAGAGTTTACACCATTAGGTCAACAATTGAATGAGAAGACCAATGGTCATTTATTGAAGAGTATTAAATTATCGGACACCAAAGGAAAGGTCGGAGATAACTTGGTATTGTATGATGTTACACCAGAGGTATCAAGAGTTGCAATCGTTGGATTGGGTAAAAAAGAGAATAACACCACCACCACCTATGAAAAGAATGAAAACACACGTAAAGCAATTGGCAGTGGTGTTAAAGCATTGAAATCAAAGAATGCCACCCATTTAACCATCGATTCAAACATTGGTGATGCCAAACAAACTGCAGAGGGAGCATACCTTTCAAACTTTAAATTTGATTTCAAAACTGGTACCTCTGGTAAGAATGCCAACTCCACCAATGACTCCATCCAAGTTCAATTATCACCAGCAACAAGCGATGCTTGTTTCAACGAAGGTAAAATCTTGGCAGAATCTCAAAATTTCGCTAGAATCTTAATGGAGACACCAGCCAATCTCTTAACTCCAACCAATTTTGTGGATCATGTTAAAACTCAATTAAAGGATTTGATTGACAGTGGAAAGGTTGAAATGATCGTTCGTGAGGAACAATGGGTTAAAGATCAAAAGATGGGTATGTTTTGGGGTGTTGCCAAAGGTTCCGATGAACCATTGAAATTCTTAGAACTCCACTACCGTGGTGCCTCTGCCGATGGTAAAGATTCAATCGTTTACGTAGGTAAAGGTATCACTTTCGATAGTGGTGGTATTTCAATTAAACCATCTGCCAACATGGGTTTGATGAAAGGTGATATGGGTGGTGCTGCCACTGCCGTCTCTTCAATGTATGGTGTTGCTTCATTGGGTTTGAAGGTAAATTTAATTACAATCACTCCATTATGTGAAAACATGCCATCAGGTAAAGCCACCAAACCAGGTGATATCCTCACCGCTGCCAATGGTAAAACCGTTGAAGTCGATAATACCGATGCTGAAGGTCGTTTAATCTTGGGTGATGCTTTACATTATGCTTGTTCTTTCAAACCAACTCACATCATTGATATTGCCACTTTGACTGGTGCAATCGATGTAGCTTTGGGTCAACATTATGCTGGTTGTTTCACTACCACCGATTCACTTTGGGATCAATTGAATGAATGTGGTAATATTAGTGGTGAAAGATTATGGAGAATGCCTTTGATTCCAGAATATCGTAAACAAATGGAAACCTCAAAAGTTGCCGATTTAATCAACTCTGCTGGTCGTTCAGGTGGTGCTTGTTGTGCTGCTGGTTTCCTTAAAGAATTCATTACCGCCGATCAATCATGGTCCCATCTTGATATTGCTGGTGTTATGTCATCATCCGAAGATGGTCCATACATTAGAAAAGGTATGACTGGTAAACCAACTCGTACTTTAATTGAATTTGCCAAAAAAAATCAACAACAATAAATTCACAACAAAAAAATGTACAAACCCATATTTATATATATATAAAATTAGAAAAAAAAAAAAAGTAAATTTATTTTTATTATTACAATTCATCAATTTGAACACACCTAATTAATTCACCTTGGGTAGTTGGTATAATTTTAATTTTACCTAACCCTAATAAATCTTTAATTAATAATTGCATTTGAACATTTGAGTATTTTAATTTCTTTTTTAATAAATCTTTTTTTAAAATTTCTTTATATTTTAATCTTTGAATATTTGATAGTATTTCTTTTCTACCTTTCATTAAATTTAAAAAGAATCCACCTGCACCTGGTACAGAGAATGTGAATGTAGAATCATCTTTTTGTAATAGTAGCCCACATTGAACTAAATGAGTTATAATATTCTCTTGTTGATGTTTGTTACTGATTGATAACAATTGAAATAGTTTTGTTCTAGTTATTGATACTTCATTAAAATTTGGAATTAGCTTCTTTATAAATAAATCTATCACCTCTGATCTCTTTAATAAAACTGTATCTATTGGTGCCAATTTTATTGGACTTGAATTTTTCATATTGTTTGTTAATGTTTCTGGTTTTATTTTATTGGGTATCGTTGTGTTTTCTATCTTTAATGATTCAATACTATTAATATAATCGGTTGTAATTATAATACAATAGTCATTTAAACTTGTTGCAATTTGAAATAGTCTAATTCTACCTTTTTTCTTTAATAATTGCTTTTTTTTTTTTAAAAAAAAAAATTATAAAAAATATGTCACATTATTAGATAAAAAATATAATAAAAGATGGTTATTTTCTTTTTTTTTTCTTTTTTACCTACAATCGATCTTTCAGAATCTTTATTTGATTGATGATATACAGATTGTAATACTAATGGTGGTGATTTATTATAGGTAATATAATCCCATTCAGTTTTTAGTAATTCAATTTGTGACAATAATATATCTTCAGTTGTTAAACTTATATTCAAATCTTCTTCCTCTTCTTCATCATCTTTATTTGGTTCAAATGAAAAATTAAAATCTAAAAAATTATTTGTCTTTGTTGTTGTAGTTGTAATTGGTTTTGGGTCATCTATATCTTTTGGTTCTGAATATTCATCATCATCATCGTCGTCATCATTTTCATCAATATTAGTGTTATCTCTACTTATATTACTTATATTACTTATATTACTTGTATTTAAACTTATATCTATATCATTGGAGGGCTCATCTTCTTCATTGTAATCTTTACTAAAATCTAAATGATTCTTAAATTTTTTAATAGGACTTGGATTACTATCAATTGATATATTATTATCTACACTATTATTTTGATTTCTTTTAATTGTCATGAATTTTTAAATATAACTAATGCAAATGAAAATAAAAAAATAAAAAAAAGTGGGAAATGAAAAAATTTAAAAAAAAAAAAAATTAAAAAATTATTTAAATTAAATTATTTTTATTTTTTATAATTATTTATTTTTTAATTTTTTTAATTTTTTATTTTAATTTTTGTTTTTCTTATTTAAATTAATTAATTTAATTAATTTTATCTTGATTCAACTTTAATAGTTAATTGTGGACATTGCAAGGAAAGACCAAATTGACCTCTGTCATTCAATTGGTGACTATCATTAATTGGATGAGAGAATTTAAATTTCTTTATAAGATTAACTAGAAAAATATAGATTTCAATTTCAAAAATATTTTCACCAGGACATTTTCTTTGGCCAATTCCAAATGGTATAATTTTTGGTTCATTATTTGAAACTAAGAAACGTTCAGGAGAAAACTCTAATGGGTTTGTACAAAATGAAGGTGATAAATGGGTAGAATAGATATTTTGAATCACTTGAGTACCTTTGGCAATTTTATAACCTTTAATAACACAATCCTCAGTTAATAAATGAGGAACAGATAATGGTGCACTAGGATAATAACGTTTTACCTCTTTAATAAATGCTACCAAATATGGAGTTTTTACTCTATCGGAAAAGTATGATAATTTATTTAGAGAACTTGAACTTTTCTTTACAATATTTGCACCATCATGATCATCATCATTATCATACCAATCATGATGATCATCATCATCTTTAAAAGCATTGGATACTTCATTAAATAATTTTTCTTGAATATTTGAATTGTTTACCAATGCAACGATTGCAAATAAACAAGTATTTCCAGTTGTATCAGAGCCAGCTAATATTAAATCCATTAAACATCCAATTACACCATCATATGAAATTTTATTCAATTTAAATTGTTTTAATAATGATTCTAAAATATTTTTTGGTTCATATTTTTCAACTTCTTCAATGGCTGTTGATTGTTGTTCAAATATCATATGATTTAATAGATATTGATCGGTTATTTTTTTAATTAATTTTTTAACAGAATCATAATCTTCAAAGTATTCTTTTGGTTTATTCTTTAAAAATGGATATAGTGTTGGTATGAAATCACTTGGATATGGTAAACCAGTACTTTTAAAATAACGGGTAATCGTTGAAATTAATTCCTCTTGATAACTATTACTATTATATGGAAAATGAATATTAAATAACAATGATAACATAACATTTAAAGAATACATTTTAATTATATTATTAATTGGTTCTTTTGAAATTCTAACGCCACCATCTTTATTATTATTATTATTATTTGTTGAAGATTGTTGTGGAATACCATTGAAATACTCTGACAGTAAACAAACTTGTTCCTTAATTATTTTTTCTTTTTTTTTAATTTTAAATTTGTCATTTCATTTGATAGGGTTTTTTTCAAGTGATTAAAATATTCTCCATTGGAATTTGCAAGATTTAATCCTTTATTACAAGCAGTTCTGCTTTTTCTTTGAAATCTTGATTGGAATATATCTCCATTATCAATGAATGCCTCTTTTAATGTTGGATACCCAGTTAATACCACTGTACTAACACTTCCAAATTCAATACGATAAATACTTCCATATTCTTCATACCATTCATTTAATTTTTCATGAACCTGTCCTTTTAAATCCAATAAATTACCAACCAATAATTTACTCTTTGGTCCTGGAATGCTTTTATTAATTTTATGAATTCTATCTTCCTATTTTATTTAATTTTAATTTTAATTTTTTTTTTTTTATTTTATAAAAAAAAAATTAAAATTTTGTTTAATTTTTTTTTATTTTCTTTCTATTATTTTTAAATTACCTTTTGAATTAATATCTTTAGTAGTAATACAATAATAATAAATAAAATAATAATTGAAGAAATTGCCATATTTATATATATAAACAACAAAAAAAAATTATAATTTTTTTTTTTTATCCTTTAAATAAATAATAGATAATATAAATAAGAAATGTATATTTTCAAATAATTGATTTTTACAAATTGTTTTTTTTTTTCATTTTAAAAAAATATATTTATAATAAAAAAAAAAATTTTTTAAAAAAAAATAAGTTAACAATAAAAACAATAAATATAGGAAAAAAAGTGGTGCATGTGGGGATTAAAATTTCTAAAAAGGATTGATTGAAAACTAAAATCAACTTTTTTTAAATTCAAAAAGGTTTTTTATTTTTTTTGTCAGTTTTTGGAAATTTTTTTTTAAAAAAATAATTTTAAAATATCCAATGAAAAAACGTTAAATTTGGAAAAGTCTAAATAAAAAAAAATAAAAATAAAAAAAATTCAAACAAATTTTACTATTATGAAATAAAAGATTGCAAACTAACTTTTTTTTCTTTTTTTTTTTTTTTTTTTAATTATTACCAGTTAATTAAAAAAAAAAAAAATTTTTTATTATTACAAGATATTATTTTTTATTTTTTTTTCTTACTGGATTGTTCTTTTTGTTATTACCCAACTGAAATTTATTTTAATTATTTGTTTTATTAATTATTATTTTCACTATTGTTCTCATTATTATTATTATTATTATTATTATTATTATTATTATTATTATTATTATTATTATTATTATTATTATTATTATTATTATTATTATTATTATTATTATTATTATTATTATTATTATTAT
>AJWI01004144.1:0-14058 GCA_000277465.1 Dictyostelium intermedium | reverse complement strand
TATTATATTATTATTATTATTATTATTATTACTGTTGTTGTTGTTGTTGTTGTTGTTGTTGTTGTTATTGTTGTTGTTGTTGTTGTTGTTGTTGTTGTTGTTGTTGTTGTTGTTGTTGTTGTTGTTGTTGTTGTTGTATAATTTCTTCATTATCATCATCATTATCATTATCATTATTATTATTATTATTATTATTATTATAAATATGAAAACTAATTATACAAAAAAATTATAGATACAGCAATGACCTTAAATACAAGAGTATTCTCATCCAGTGAATATTATTATCATACTATATGTATTGAAGGTACCTTAACTGTTTCAGGTGATGAATCATATCTTCCTCTTTATGCTTTGGTTGTTCTTCCTGGTGGAAGATTTGAAAGTAAATCAGGAATTATGTTTTTTGATAAAAGCTATTTTCAATACAATCCAGATTATCCAGATTTGCCAAAGGATCCATTTGATTTCTTTCCAGGTATTCTTGTATTAAATGCTACATTTTCAATGATTGGGCAAGAATCTATTATTTATTCAGCACGCCGTATTGATGGAAGGTCAGTGGAGATATCACCACCATTTTTAGGAAGGAAGTATACAACTTCTCATTATAAGATTAGGATATTTACAGAACTATATCCACAAGGTTTTTTTTGTACTTTTAATGTAGATTTAACAGGAACTATAGTATCATTTATTACTCGGCTACCAAGTTGTTTAACAATACCAGAGAATGATAAAGTCATCAAAGCATTAATTGTTGTTACAAATTTGGATGATATGACATTTTCATCAGATATCACTTTAACAAGTGGTACAATCAAAGCATCAATTTATATAACAGGAGAATCAAAAGTACATTTTGAAAATTGTTATTTTGAAAATCTAGGTTTTACAACAAATGAGCAATATAATGATACCCAATTAATATTCTCACCAAATAATCCAAATAATGTCACAGATATAATAATGGGTACAAACCAAAGATTTAGGAGTTCATTGTATATAGAATATTCAAGTAATGTAACAATAAAAGGATGTGGGTTCGTTGAAATAAATCAAACAAGAGCACCATTAATATTACTTGCATCAAATGCAAATCTATCAGGAAATTTATTTTCAAGTAATTCAGGTTCAAACTTGATAGCTCAATATGGTACAGAATCGATTCAATCATCAAACAATTGCTATATCCTTAAAAAAATAAATTCAAATCCATTGAATGTGGATCCAAATAACATGGATTATGGGTATCAAGGAAATGGGATTTATTCACTCTCTCCAAATGTAAAATCAGAGAATGATTTTTTCTTTGGTCAGCAATACGGATTGAATTATTATTTTGTTTCAAATGGATTAAATTCCACAGTTGCCAATCAAGATTGTTCTGTCCCATGTTACAATAATTCATTTTCAAAACCAATTGAACTCATTATTTTAAATCCAACATTCATTCCAACAAATATCACAAATAACTACCTATTAAACATAGATAGTGATGGTAATAAAACAAGTACATATTTCACAATCAAAGGTTTGGCAGCTTCACACACCATAAATGTAAATTTAAACGATAGTGCCTTACTCTTTTATGATTTAAAAGGAGGAGAAGGTTTTAAGATTGAAGGAAATGTGGAAAGATTGGATATTATCAGTTCAACTATCGATTCCAACGAAACGATTAAAGAAATTTCAACATCAACAACAAATATCTTAGACTCTTACATTTACAGTTTAGCATCAGATATAAAACCTCTCAACAACCAAATCTATGGTTCTTTATTTACGCCATACTACTATAGCGATTCGAATATTTTGAACCAACTTAAAATAATTTCAATATTTCCAAATGTACCAATTCAAATCGTTTCAGGTTCAGAATTTAATATAACTGTACAAATTCAAAATATTTCATCAATTTCAATTGAAGACATTTCATGTATTTTCACATCAACTATAATCAATAGTACAATTATCCAAGTTAATTCCATCGATAATTGTTGTATTTTACCACTCACCATTAATAAAGAAGATTCATTCAATCTAAGAGTCACCTTAGTTAACAGCAAATTATCAAATAGTTATTTATATATTATCGATTTTCCAAAGATTACAGTATTTAATACATACTCGTTTTATTCAGGTTGGTTAATGGATAATTTAAACTCAAATGAACAGGTTTCATTCAATGGTGACCTATTTCAAAATGGATGTAACGAAGGTGATGGCAATTGTACAATATCAACAAACTCAAAATATATAACAGGCTTACCAAATGTAACAACATCCGACGAACTCAACAAACTATTTTCAAATGGTATAACATCTATCAATCCAAATGAAAAAGTAATAATAACAACAACTATTGATAGTAAATCAAAGGATTACCAAATTCAATTATTTTTCACACATCAACCAATCGATGATCAACCAACACCATTATCAATATACATTGAAAATCAGGCTGTATTCCTATTAGAACCAATTACAAGTACTTCAGGTCCAACTTTTAAAAACTTTACATTCAACTATGAAAACACAAAATCATTAGAAAAGATAAATGTTGCGTTCATAACAAGAGGTGATATTTACTTAACATCAATGGCAACCTATTCATCTATTGTAGTTGAGCCACCAACGGAGTCACCAACACTAACTCCAACTTCAACTCCAACACCAACTCCAACACCAACTTTAACTCCAACACCAACTTTAACTCCAACACCAACTCTAACACCGATTAATAATAGTGATAGTAGTGATGATGGTTTAGCTTTAAAAATTGCTTTACCAATTGGTCTTGCAGTGTCTATATTTCTTGGAATAATAATTATGATCATTATTTTTAAGAAAGTGGAATCTAAACCAAAGAAAGATGATGAGGAAAATGAGATGACCACAATAAAAGAAGAAAATAAACCAGAGGTTGAAGCAAAACCTAAACTTATTGAGAATCAATCAGTGCAGGTTAATTCAAAACCAGACGAACACAAGTTAGTTGGAGATCCACCACTTGTTGGCCCACTTTTTAATATTAGAGAGTATCAAGCAATAAAGGATATGGATTTATCAAACGAAGACTCCAAGTCTCCAAAATATAGATTCACAACCTCTTTTTCGAAACTGCAAATATCAAAACTTTATGAATATGGAAGTTTGGATTTCCCATTGCAACTCAATAAACCAGTTTTGGAATTTAATCTTAATGGTAGAAAATGTGTAAATGATGAAATCCTCTCCGATGTACTAAAGATATCGAACAGATTAAATAATAAGCTTTCAGTGAATATACTTTTACCAGAGAACAATGACACAGGCGTGGTGAGTATTTTAAAATTTTTTTGAGTTTTTTGGTCAAGGTTTGCCTTTACTAATAATAATAATTATTTTATAGATCCAAGTTAGCACTGATTCATTTGAGTTATTACCACATGATTCAATTGAAATAAAATTCTCTCTAAAACTAAAATGTACAACCAAAGTAAGTCCCTTAAACATCCCTATTATTCTATTAGAATTACTATTAACCTTTTTTACCCTTTAGTTCTTAGAAAAATTTGCTGTTTTTGTAGAAGCAAATGGTCTTCTCCAACCAGTTCATACATTCCTTTCTATTTTTGTTGAATCTGAGACCTCTCTAAAAGTTAAGTTTTTTTTTTTTTTTTTAATCTAACTCAATTCTTATATTTTAATAAATTTAGTTGGATTTCAAAGAAATTAAAACCAAAAGAGTTATTGCATCAAACCTTTCATCAACAGTTTTTAAAGGATATTACAGAGATTCAAAAGTTGCAGTTAAAAGGATTGGAATCACTGGTGAAAACTCTGAAAGCATTGATTTTAAAAGAATAAAAAATGAAGTTAAAATTCACTCAAAGGTGAACAATATTAATATAGTTAGATACTTTGGTAGTGCTGAAAATCTTTCTCATTTTTGCATTGTTACAGAGTATGCAAAAGAAGGTTCACTTGGTTCATTGATTCATGAAAAGAAAATTAAATTTTCATTAATTCAAAAAGTGAAGTAAGTATTTTGGTTTTTTTTTTTTTTCTTTTTCCTGCAAAGAAATTCAAACTAATTTTATTAAAAAGGTTTATGTTAGATGCTTCTAAAGGTTTCACATTCTTACATGCAAATGAAATAATCCATGGTGATATAAAACCAGATAATTTATTGGTATTCTCTAAAGAAATAGATGAAGTTTGTGTTAAAATTTGTGATTTCGGTAACAGTGAGGGTATGTATCTTTACAAAAAAAGTAAAATCTTTTTCATCGATTCCTAATTTTTATTTATTTAGAATTAGGCGAAAATCTATCTTCTATAATACCAGAATCAACTACAACCTATTTAGCAAATGAAGTTTTTGAAGGCGAAGCATATCAAAAATCATCAGATATATATGCATTCGGAGTTTCATTATACGAGGTAATGGTTGGGAAAATACCATTTGAAGAAATAGCTCCTGGTGATTTACCAAATTGGGTGGTTGATGGAAATAGACCAACTGTTAATTTCGATACAATAGATCCAGATATCAAAGAGATAATCGAATGTTGTTGGAAAAAAGATAAATCCAAAAGACCAACATTTTCTGAGGTTTCTCTCCATTTAGAAAAAAAATTTACAAAGTTATTAGATCAAAAGGATGATATTAAATCGGAAATAAATCAAACATATGAAGAAAATCAATTAAGCAGTAATATAAAAGATAGAACAGAGGAATTGGATGAACAAAAAGAAAACTAGTAAAATTAAGCTTTATAAATAAAATCTAATTTAATTTATTATACCATTAAAAAAATAAAAAATATAAAATGAAAAAGTAGAATAAAAATGTTTTTGAGAACAAAATAGATGAACCTGTGCTTAGTTCAATTGAATCTGATTCGGTTCCTGTGGAACCGTTTGTAGTAGAAGAATCCGAGGATTTGCTTGATGTTTCAGCTGCGCCAGTTGAAGAGGCAGCAGTTGGAATTGAAAAAGGTGTTGTATTATTTGAGAAAATTTCAATACCACAGATTGGTATTGAGTACTTGAGATTATCTGATGCCCATTCAATAATTAATGTGGTATCTGTTTCACCACTGTTCCAAAAGAATGGTCCAAACTTTTTATATTGAAGATGAGTTGAAGCTGGTCTTGTGTATGGCTCTTGATATTTACCACCAATTTTAATAGTGAATAGTGGAAGAGAATTAACAATATTGGCTCCAGTATAATCTGAATTATATGAATAGATGAAAAATTTATACAATGAATTTGGTGATAATGTTAAGTTAACCGAGCTTTTAACTCCTAATGTAACATCATTTGCTAAATATGAGGTTAACATTGATACTTCATTTGCTGCACTTCTTGTTGCCCCAGTAATTGATTCGGTTACTGTGGATGGTGTTGGGGATACTTTGCTGAATTTTCCTGTTGTTTTACATGATGTACTTATCCAACTACATTTTGTCCATGTATTACTAAATATTGAAAGGGAACTAACTGAACCAACATCTGGTGTCAAATCAATACCAAGATAAAAGTTTCCTGCATTTGATTCTATTATGTATGTATTAGCATAGTATGGCCCAGCAGGAGAACTTATACTGGATCCAAAGTTTTGAGTGGAAGAAATTAAAACTGAATATTGGCCATTTGCTTTTGGAAATTGGACTTCATTGGATTTCAATGTTTGGTTGACAATAAAGTTTGAAGATAATAGGTTAGCGTATGACTGAACAACATCATCAACAACATATTCTACTTTTTGTCCTTCTGAATACTCAAAGTCAAAATTTGGAATAAATGATATATTGATTTTGTTTGCTGAAAGACCATTACTAGTTGGCGATAAATTGAAAAATGGAGTGAAAAATGGTACATCATACATTTTATTTACTTTTGTACCATTTACATTGGAAAGGAATAATTGGTTTGCATAATTTTTGAGGAATGTAGATGGTGATGATGAATAATGAGAAAATTTGGAATCTTTGATGGATAGATAATTTGAAGTAAATGTTTCGGAAAAAAATGCATATGAAGCAATGGCGATTGAATTAACAATTGAAATGGCATTATATTTACCAGTGTGTGAATTGGATGTTGCAATGTAATATCTATCATTAACAGATAAAGTACTTGCAATATATGGTGAATCATAAAAAAGTTCAATATTTGCTTGATTGCCAGTGCTTCCAAGAGTTGTTGATGCTCTTTGACCAATGTACCAACCATTTCTTAAAGTAATTTTAAGAGGTGGTTGACTTGTTGATGAGTATCTTACACGGAATTCTGCCTCTCCAGCGAAAAAATGGTCTTTAAAAACAATATTATTCCAAACATTATTTGTTTTATAATCAGCAGTATTATCTTGAGTTAAACCAGCATATGTACCTACTAAAATATCTGATGATAAACCTGTAACCGATGATCTACTTTGAATTGGAATCACTTGAACTGCACCACCTTTAAAATTACCTTCAAATGCATTGCCTTCATAGGTAGAAAATGGAGAAGTTGTAACGATACCACCATTTAAATAATCAATATCAGGATATGCTCTATATGATGATATTGTGGTAGTATCTGAATACAATGAGAAGAAAGCATTGTAACTAATAGCAAATTGTTCTGTTCCATATAATAATGAAATACCACAGGTATTTGATTTCAATGCGAAAGCATTACCCGAGATTGTACCAAATGAACGTTTTACACCAATAAATGATCTT
Source organism: Dictyostelium intermedium (assembly GCA_000277465.1). Lineage (NCBI taxonomy): Eukaryota > Evosea > Eumycetozoa > Dictyosteliales > Dictyosteliaceae > Dictyostelium > Dictyostelium intermedium. Next base: position 7,333 of record AJWI01004144.1, on the reverse strand, counting down.
GGAATTTTAGCTATGGTTACAGAACCAGTAAATCCATGGTGAAACATATTATTTCTTATAGTAACTTCTTTTTTATTGTGTAATAAAGTAATTGGATATCTATCTGGTAGATTTGTACCGTAATGGAGAACATTATTACTAGAATCTAATGTGTTATCATCAAGAGGTCCACCTGTTGTTTGACCAATATCATATATTACACAATTTTGGATATTAACAGTAGAATTTAGGGTGAATACCATAGAAGAATTAGTAGCACCTGAAATCCAAAGATTTTTATTCCATGGATTGGCAAGAATATATCCTGCACCATTGAATAAACCGTTATCATTAATAAAATCATTTGAACTACTACTTGTTGAATAACCAGTATAATAGTTGTTAAATGCATAGAGATTATTGTTATTACCATCTCTACCTGTAGCACCCATTCTAAAAATTGGTTTACCTGCTGTTGTATAATTAAATGGTGTTCTAAGGAAAGATCCTCCATAAGAAGTATATGAACTATTTCTACCAGTCCACATTGATTCACTATTCAAGCCTTTAAAATTAACTGTACCACCCAATGATATAAATGGAGCAGTAAAAAGTGGATCCCATGAAGGCATGTTATTGCTATAAAAACCCTGTATTGAGATTGTATGATTGCCTACTGATGTTGGGATCGATTCGAGTACACCAGTTGGGAATATAATTGTTTTGGATACCCAATAATCTGTATTTGCAAGAATTGGGTTAAGAACCACTCTACCTTTAATTAAAAGAACTGGAATTAAACTGATATAACCTGAAATAGTAACAGTTACACCAAATGGAACAATTAAAACAGTGCTAAAATTTGAAATGCCTCCATATGGATTATCGACTGTATCCAATGGTGTGGTAAATAAACCAGGAGTTCTATAATCAGTTGAAGGGGTAATAGTACAATTAGTTGTGAAAGTATATTTCTTTACATTTGTATTTGACTCTAAATCTGGATAAAAATCACCCTTATAATTTGTATTTGTGCTACCTGGATAATAATCTACTTTAAAGTATGGATTACCATTTATATTTACTCTTGTTGGAGAGCTCCAATCAAAGGTATAAAGCTCTTGAGAAAATGAACCTGTTTTTCAGAGAAATTAAAATTAATATAATAAACCAAAATATATTTTTTTGTATTCTACCCACCCTCTAAAAACAAAACGAATATCACCAAAACTACAAATGCGAATGCTTTTTTCATTTTATTTGGGATAATAATTTGTAGAATGAACAAAAAGACGAAATCTGCGAAATCTGGTGAATTTGTAAATTGGCAATGAAAATCACCACCCCTACTAGATTTTTTTTTTCATTTTTTAATTGAACCTATTTTCATACATAACTTACCCCTCTACAAGACAACTAGAAAATTTTAGGAGGGATAAAATATAAATGTATGTTGTTATTTGTTAATTGAACATCTTAAAAAAAAATTTTGATTAACAAATTTTGTACTGATTTTGAGGTAATAATAAAAAAATAATTTTCAATTATAAAATAAAAAATGAAGAGTGAAGAAAATAAAAAAATAAAGATATTTAATTAATCTAGATTTGGAATGATATCAAAAATTTAAAAAAAAAAAAAAAAAGTAACTTAAAAACAGCCAATTGGAAAATTGCATACCACAACCGTTTTTTTGAATTTTTTTATATTTTTTTATTTTTTTTTTTTATTTTTTTTATTTTTTTTTTTAGTATAATATTTTTTTTTTTACAACTTCTATTTTTATCTTTTTTTTTTTGTAGGTAACCTGTAATTAGATTCTTATGTATCGGTAGAAAATCTTTGTAAATCTTTGAATGTAAAAAGAAATCTTTAGAAAATATATAATTTAAATTTAGTGTTATAATTTTATTTATTTATAAAATGATATTAAATATTTAAATATTAAATACTTTTTCTATTTTTTCTTTTTGTTCTTCAATACTTTCAATCCAAACAAAGTCCAAAAAAATCTTTTTTTTTTTTGTAATTTTTTTTAAATTTTTTTTTTTCTAAAAATCTTTTGGTTTTTTTTTTTTTTTTTTTTTTTTGTTGATTTTAAAATTTTCATCTACTTAACACTAAAGATGAAGTGTATATATAAAATATTATTCTTAATATCAATATATTTAATAAATAATACTTCTAATGGTGAGATTAAGCTATTTCTTTGTTTATTTTATTTTAACTAACAAAATAATTTTTTTTTTTTGATTAAACCTACAGGCAATTTTATTAACACACCAAATGAGTATTATAATCTATATCGATTAAATAAATTTGAGAATTTTTCAAAAATACCAATAAAAACAAACAACAACAACAATTTAGACTCACATGATTTATATTATCCTGATATATGCGATAATGCATACAAAAACAGTGATGGAGCTATATTTACCGATGATTCTTTTCCAGGGGCTCCTCCATATTACTCAAACCTTAAAATTACAAAAGGTATTATTTTTAAAATAAGACATGTCAACCATAGAGAACTTAATAAATTATTAACAATCACTATCTAACTCTTCAAATATAAAGGATCTGCTTTAGAAATACAATCTAAAATTTTTGATTATTTTATTGATGTTCTTTGTATAGAAGGAAATCTCACAGTTACCTTTCCAAGAGTTATTCAATTACGTGGTATAATTATTCTACCAGGTGGCAATTTCTTCTGTGACAATTGTAAGTTTAAATTTAACAACCTTCCAGCTTCCAAAATTGATCCATTTGGTTTTTTCCCTGGTATACTTGGTTTGGGTGGAACTATATCTCTTATTGGATCTCAAAATATATTCTATTCGGCAAAACCTTTAGGAAATAATATGCTTAATGTAAGTGGCATATCAACATTTGACCTGTTCAATGGATACAATGTGTCAATTGTTAGCGATTTATTTCCAAATGTTAGAACTTCAAGATTTACATATACCAAAAACCAAATGCAAATGCAAGATTTAATAATTCCAACAACAGATAAAAATATAAAAATATTTTTCGCTGATTCAAACCAGATAGCATTAATGTCAACTCAAACCAAAGCATCAATTTACATAACAGGTGATACGGAGCTACATATTGAAAATTGTTTAATCGACTCTTTTGGTAAAACATCAAATAAAGAATATGATGACACAAAGTTAATCTTCTCTTCAGATAATCCGAACAATGTAACCGATATAATAATTGGTAAAAATCAAAGATTTAGAAATGCATTATACGTTGAATTTTCAAATAATGTTACAATAAAAAATAGTGTAATCATTAGTGCTTCTAATTCAACAAGATCCCCTTTGGTATTCTTTCAATCAAATGTAATTCTATCAGGTAATTTAATTGTAGGTACTGCAGGTTCAAGTATGATTGCTCAGTATGGTACGGAATATATCCAATCTTCAAATAATTATTTCTCATTGACTTTACCAAACGAGTTTCCCTCAAACCCAGGATATATGGACTATGGATATGAAGGAAATGGTATTTACTCGCTTTCACCACACGTATTCTCAACAAATGATATCTTTAATGGTCAAAAGATTTTATATAATTTTAATTTCATATCTCGAGCAAATGTTACTGGTTTTGACCAAGATTGTTACGCTCCATGCCTTAGTAATTCTATCGCTGTTCCAAGTCTTACACATGAACCAGTGGATTTCAGTCAACTTTTAAATTCAACCCATGTCAATCCAATCGATTACTTTTTAATGATTAATAGTAATGAAACATTAAAGAATTCTTTTTTTACAATTAAAAATTCAATAATTCCCTCTCAAATCTTTGCAAATTTAAAAGGTAGTGCTTTAGTTTTAAAAAATATTAGTGGCACAGATAATTTTAGATTAAGTGGGCAAGTTAAGAGGTTAGATATATTGGACTCATTTTTTGATTCATCAACAACACCATCATTCGATGATGGGGGTATTATATCATCAGCAATCACCATAAAAAATACTTGTATGTATTATGAAGATTTTCATATTCAAAGTGATCAAATCTATGGCTCTGTAGTTACACCCTATCTCTATGAACTCCCAAATGTTAAAGATTTTGTATGGATCTCATCTATTTTCCCAAGTGAACAATATCAAATACCAGCTGGTACAACATTGGATGTAGTGATAAAACTCGAGGTTTATTCACCCCTAATTAGTGGTATTGTTTGTACCCTCCAATCTGATAATCAAACACTAGATACACCAATTGATACAGATAGTGTTAACTACTATTGTAAATTTTCTCTAAAATTTGAAAATGATGGTTCATTTAATTTAAAAGCATTTGTGAAACTAAAGAATGTAGGAGATTCTGATATTATGTATACTATTGATGTTCCAAAGATTACAGTATTTAGTAACTATTCATTTTATTCAGGTTGGTCAATGGATAATTCAAATTCAAATCAAATAACAGTAGATGGTAATTTATTTAAAAAAGGTTGCCTACAACAAAGTGGTGATAGTAGTAGCATCAGCAACAGCAGCAATTGTACAATATCAACAAATACAAACTATATAACAGGCTTACCAAATGTAACAGCATCCGACGAACTTAACAAATTATTTTCAAATGGTATAACATCGATCAATCCAAATGAAAAAGTAACAGTAACAACAACCATCGATAGAAAAACAAAGTATTACCAAATTCAATTATTTTTCACACATCAACCAATCGATAATCAACCAACACCATTATCAATATTCATTGAAAATCAAGAGGTATTCCTATTAGAACCATTACAAAGTAGTTCGGGACCAATATTCAAAAATCTTACATTCAATTATGATAATAAAAACTCATTAGAAAAGATTAATATAGCATTCATAACAAGAGGTAATACATATTTAACATCAATGGCAATTTATTCATCATTTCAATTTCCAATAATTGATAATATTCCATCGAAAAAAATTTATTACCAATTATATTACCAATTTGTATGACTGTGTTTGTATTGTTATCTTTGGCAATTGGATTCTTTGGAATGAGACGTAGAAAATTATATAAAAGAAGAAAACTTGAATTGGATGTTTTTGGTGTTGAACTTTTTGCAAAATCAAAACCATTAAAAGAGAAACCAGTGCAAATAAAATCATCAAAATTATCAATACCATCATCACCATCAACACCATTAATCCCAGTTTTAGATCAATCAACAGCAGCAGCAGCAGCACATATATCAATAACAGTTGAGGATTCAGAAACCCCAACACAACAAATTAACCAAGTGGAAAAAAACATAGAACCATCAAATATACAACCAAGTGTATCTTTAGATATTGAATCTTTAAAACCAGAATTAAATAAACCAGCAGCAATTATATTAAATGAAAACGATGAATTCATTTATGAACAAAACCATAGTGATGAAGATGATTATTCTAGTGATGACAATGAATTGCTTGAAGATGATGTAGATGACGAGGTTATAATTTTAAAAGATGGAAAAACAAAGATCAAAGTAGAAGGTGAATTATTTTATAGACAATTTGAAAGATTTACCTTTGACCAAGATTTCTTTGATCCAAAGAAAAGTAAAAAAATACCAGATGGTCATCAAATTCCATTACTATCGCATGGTGATTATATTGAAAATCCTGTAAATGTAATGGATATTTTAACTTATCCAATAGTGAATGAAATACCCTTAGGATACTATCTAAAAACACACAAAAACAGAGATGGAGTAAGTGGAAAATATAGAACAAACAAGCAAACACATCTTTTAATTGAAGGATCAATCTTTCACCATTGTAATGATCCAAAATTACCTGTATCTGTATCACCATTTACAAGTGATTTTGGAATGAAAGGTAGAAAATGTAAAATTGGTGAAGTTTATACTGAAAAAATCACTTTTAAAAATAAATTAAATGAATCATTAAATGCATTAATTTTATTTCCAGATGATGATAATAGTTCAGTAACATTTTCACCTATTCAATGTTTAGAATTAAAACCTGGTATAGAATCTTTTATTTCTGTATCTGTTACTTTAAATTCAACAACCAAAGTATGTAAAAAAAAAAAAAAAAAAAAAAAAAAAAAAAAAAAAAAAAAAAAAACCCTAAATTAACTTCCTTTTAATTGTATAGTATTTTGAAAAGGTTATAATTCGTTTCGAAACATTAGATTCTAAAAGAGCATGGTCAACATTTGTTTATCTTCGTTTAGAAAGTGTATTAAGTGCTAAAATAGATTTTAATGAAATTATTTTTAAAAAATATATATCAGAAGGAACATATGGTGCAGTATATCGTGGCATTTGGAGATCGACACCAATTGCTATAAAGTTACTTAGAAATCAATATTTGGATACTGATGAGATTGAGAAAGAAATTTCAATTTTAGAAAGATTAAGACATCCAAATATACTTATTTATATGGGTAGATTTATTTCCTCTGAAATTTATGGTATTGTAACAGATTTTTGTTCAAAAGGTTGTTTAAGTAAATATATTCATGAAGAAAAATATAAAATATCAATTATTCAAAAACTAAGGTATGTTTTTTTTTTTTCATTCCTTTAATCAATTTGTATTAATATCAATTTTTTTTCTTTTTTTTTTTTAATTAAAGAATATCAATTGATATTACTAAAGCATGTGCATATCTTCATAAAAATGGTATTACTCATAGAGATTTAAAACCAGAGAATATATTAATTAATTCATTAAATCCAAAAGCAACAGTTTGTGCAAAGGTATCTGATTTCGGAACAAGTAAAGGTACATATCTTTTTTTTTTCACTTTTTTTAATTATTATATTGTTATTATTATTTCTTACTAAATTCCAATTTTTATAAAAAAGAAACCAATGAAAGATATAATCTTCAATCAAGAAAAGGTACTGTTGCCTATATGAGTAATGAAATTCTATCACAGAGTTCTTACACTAAATCAACTGATGTTTATTCATTTGGTATACTTTTTTATGAACTACTATCTGAAAGAATACCTTTCTATGGAGAACCACATTATGAAATTCGTAAATTTGTTTTATCAGGTAAAAGACCTTCCTTGGATCATGAGGTTTTTAAAGATACCGATTTATCTGAAATTGTAACACGTTGTTGGAATCAAAATCCATCTCAAAGACCAACATTCGATCATTTATCTAAATATTTAAAACACCTATTAAAAAAATATGATGTTAATAATACTTTATTTAATAATAAAAATAATAATAATAATAATAATAATAATAATAATAATAATAATAATAATAATAATAATAATAATAATAATAATAATAATAATAATAATAATAATAATAATAATAATAATAATAATAGATAGATGATGATAG
>AJWI01004141.1:0-14110 GCA_000277465.1 Dictyostelium intermedium | reverse complement strand
AAAAAATAATAAAAATAAAATAAAAATAAAAACAAAAAAAAAANAAAAAAAAAAAAAAAAACTAAAAAAGAAGTTAAAAATAAAAATCTTTTTTTATTTATATTTTTTTATTTTTATTTTATTTTTTTTATTTTTTTTTCAAAAAAATCTATTGTTAACGAACAATAATACATATATTATCCGATTTATTTTTAATTGTTTCCTTTTATTTTTTTTGTTTTCCAAATACTAATATTAATATTAAAAAAAAAAAAAAAACAGGATATTATCATAGAGATTTTTTTATTAGATCATAGTTTATTTTAAAAATAAATATGAGTGATAAATCTCAAAACGATGGTGGTGAAAACGATTCACTTCCAATGGACAGTGTGAATATAAATTCAATTGATGATGAAAATAATAATAGTAATCATCAAAGTAACATTATTAATAATAATAATAATAATAATAATAACAACAATAATAACGAAGTTGAAGACGAAAATCCAAAGGAATATAAAAATAATAAAGAAGATGTTGGAAATATTAAAATGGATATCATTGATGATAGACCAACTAATAATGGTATTTTATCACCAATTGAAATTACATCAGATGGTGGTGACGATTCCGTCAAAACTCTTAGTACCACTCAATCAAAGAAATTAGAGGAAGGAGAAAAAAAAGAAGGTGAAGTTGGTCCACAAGTTCCATTCTTTTCATTGTTTAGATTTGCAAAACCATTTGATATTTTATTAATGGCAATTGGTACTTTGGGTGCTTTAGCAAATGGGTAAATTTATTTATTTATTAATTTGGTTATTGAGATTGATTGATTGATTGATTGATTTATTATTTTTAAAAATTTATTATTTCTAACTTTTTATTTTCCAAAAAAAAAAAAAAGTAAGTTTCCATGCCAGCAATTTCAATTGTATTTGGTAGATTAATGAATTCATTTTCAGCAGAGAATTTAGCAGACCCAAATTTTGATTTGGTTGAAACGGTTACATCAAATGCAATGTATTTCATTTATATTGGTTGTGGTGTTTTTGTTTGTTCATATGTAGAGGTTGCATTTTGGATGTTAGCAGGTGAACGTCAAGCGGTAAGATGCAGAAAGGCATATTTAAAGGCAATTTTAAAACAAGAGATTGGATGGTATGATATCACAAAATCTAGTGAACTTTCAACTAGAATTAGTAGTGATACTTTACTGTTTCAAGAAGCGATAGGTGAGAAAATTGGTAATTTCTTACATCATACTTCAACTTTTATTTGTGGTTTCATTGTTGGTTTTGTAAATGGTAAATTATTTTATTTTATTTATTTTTTCTTTTTTTAAATTTTTTTTTTTATAACTATTAACCATTATTATTATTATTATTATTATTATTATTATTATAATAATTATTATTATTATTATTATTTATTTTTATTTTTATTATTATCATAATAATAATTATTTTAATAAATAGGTTGGCAATTAACATTAGTAATTTTCGCATTAACACCATTAATTGCAGCAGCAGGTGCATTTATGACAAAGATGATGGCAGATTTAACAAAGAAAGGTCAAGATGCATATGCAAAAGCAGGTGGTGTTGCAGAGGAAAAGATTGGATCAATTAGAACGGTTTCAACCTTCTCAGGAGAACCATTTGAGGTTAAACGTTATACACAACGTCTAAAGGAAGCATTAGATATTGGTACAAAGAAGGGTATAATGAATGGTATTGGTATTGGTTTAGTATTTTTAGTATTGTTTGGAACTTATTCCCTCTCATTTTGGTATGGTGGTAAATTAATTGTCGATAGAAAATGGAATCCAGTACCAGATAGACCATGGCAAGGTGGTGATGTATTAACAGTATTCTTTTCAGTTATTATGGGTGCAATGGCATTGGGTCAAGCAAGTCCAAATGTTGCCTCATTTGCAAATGGTAGGGGTGCTGCATTCAAAATCTATGAAGTCATTGATCGTCCATCAAAGATTGATCCATTCTCGACCGAGGGTAGAACCATTGAGACCGTTCAAGGTAACATTGAGTATAGAAACATTGGTTTCTCTTATCCATCACGTCCAGATGTTAAAATCTTCAATCAATTCAATCTCACCATTAAACAAGGTACCACCGTTGCATTGGTGGGTGATAGTGGTGGTGGTAAATCTTCGGTCATTGGTTTATTGGAACGTTTCTATGATCCAGATGAAGGTGAGGTTTATTTAGATGGTATAAACATCAAAGATATTAATATTCATTCGTTAAGAAAGAACATTGGTTTAGTATCACAAGAACCTGTATTATTTGCAAATTCAATCGCTGAAAATATTCGTTATGGTAATGAGAATGCCACAATGGATCAAATTATTGAAGCTTGTAAAACTGCAAATGCTCATGATTTCATTAGCGCTCTCCCAGAGGGTTACGATACTCAAGTGGGTGAAAAAGGTGTTCAAATGTCTGGTGGTCAAAAGCAACGTATTGCAATCGCTCGTGCTATGATTAAAGACCCAAAGATTCTCTTATTGGATGAAGCTACCTCTGCTTTAGACTCTCAAAATGAACTATTGGTACAACAATCCATTGAGAAATTAATGGTTGGTCGTACTACAATTGTAATTGCTCATCGTTTATCAACAATTCAAGATGCCGATCAAATTGCTGTCGTCAAAGGTGGTGCTATTGTTGAAATTGGTACTCACACTGAATTATACTCATTGAATGGTGTTTACACTCAATTGGTCAATAGACAACAACAAGGTGATGATGGACAATCTAAAAAGAAGAAAAAGAAATCAAATGATCACTCACCAAAAGATATTGGTTCAAGTAGTCTTTCAATTGACAAGTCAATTAATGATATTGGTGCCGATAGCTTAGAAGCATCAACTGCTGGTTTAGTAAAAGACAATGCTAATGATTCAAATAAAAAGAAAAAGAAAGAGAAAAAACCACAAGAAAAATCTGTACCACTTGGTCGTATCTTTAAATTGAGTAGATCTGATTGGCCCCATTTCTTGGTTGGTTTAGTTGGTGCTTCATTGAATGGTGCAATTATGCCAGTGTTTTCAATTATTTTCTCTGAGATTTTAGGTATTTTCCAAGAACAAGATCCATCGGAATTAACTCGTCGTTCAAGAAATATGGCATTATGGTTCATTTTATTGGCTGTTGTTTCAGCTTTGGCAAACTTTATTCAAATCTATTGTTTCACTTTCATTGGTGAGAAATTAACTTTTAATCTTCGTAGATTATCATTCGAATCAATTATGAGACAAGATATTGGTTGGTTTGATTTAACTGAAAATTCAACTGGTAGATTAACCGCAAATCTTGCAACTGAAGCAACACTAGTTCAAGGTATGACATCACAACGTCTTGGTTTATTAATTCAAAATATTATCACAATCGTTGCAGGTTTAGTGATTGCCTTTGTAAGTGGTTGGAAATTAACATTGGTGGTATTGGCTTGTGTACCTGTCATTGGTTTCGCTGGTAAAGTTGAAATGGATTTCTTCCAAGGTTTCTCACAGAAAGGTAAAGAAGCATATGCCGAGTGTGGCCAAGTTGCATCAGAGGCAATTGGTGGTATTCGTACCGTTTCTTCTTTCACTTGTGAGAATAAAATCTTAGAAAAGTTCCGTCAATGTCTTCAAAAACCAATTAAAATGAGTTTTAGAAAATCAAATGTTAGTGGTTTATCATTTGGTTTCTCACAATGTACACTCTTCTTTATCTATACCCTCACTTATTGGTATGGTGGTAAATTAGTTGACGCTGGTGAATGGCCAGCAAAAGAATCAACCTTGAATACCTATTGTTACAATGGTGAATACGCTAATCTTGGCTATAGTGATGAAGCAACTTGTATTAAATCCTTCACTACCACTGAAGGTTTTTCAATGATGATGAGAGTTTTCTTTGCCATCATTATGTCTGCTATGGGTGTCGGTCAATCAATGGCATTCATGCCAGATTTAGGTAAAGCCAAATTAGCCGCCGTTGCAATCTTTGGTCTTATTGATAGAGTTTCAGAGATTGATCCATTCGAAAATAAGGGTCAAACTTTACCAGAATTAAAGGGTGATATTGAATTCAAGGATATTAAATTCTCTTATCCATCTCGTCCAAATAAAACTGTTTTCCAAGGTTTCAATTTAGTCATTCCACATGGTAAAAAAGTTGCTTTGGTTGGTAATAGTGGTGGTGGTAAATCTTCTGTAATCTCTTTACTTGAACGTTTCTATAATCCATCTGAAGGTTCAATTACAATCGATGGAGTAAACATTAAAGATTTGAATGTAAATTGGTTAAGAGGAAATATGGGTTTAGTAGGTCAAGAGCCATTCCTTTTCAGTGGTACAATCTTTGAAAATATTATCTATGGTAAACCAGGTGCAACAATGGAAGAGGTTGTTGAAGCTGCAAAATCCGCAAATGCTCACACTTTTATCGAATCACTTCCAGATGGTTATCATACTCAATTGGGTGATAAATTCACTCAATTATCAGGTGGTCAAAAACAACGTGTTGCAATTGCTCGTGCTATTATTCGTGATCCAAAAGTTTTATTATTAGATGAAGCTACTTCTGCTTTGGATACTGTCTCTGAAAAAGTCGTACAAGTTGCACTTGATAATGTCTCTAAAGGTCGTACCTCTATTGTAATTGCTCATCGTCTTTCAACTGTTATTGATGCAGATTTAATTGTAGTTGTTAAAGAAGGTAAAGTTGTTGAATTAGGTACTCATGAATCTTTATTAGCTGAAAATGGTTTCTATTCTGAATTAGTTGCCAGACAAATGTAAAATTATATTAAATTATAATTAAAAAAATAAAAATAAAAAAACAAAAATATAAATTTAATAATTATCTATTTATTACATCAATAGATTCAAATGATTCTATTTTTTTTTTTTTTTAAATGCATATGTTGTTAATTTAATTTAGTTTATGAAGTTTATTTTGAAAGGATTTTTTAAATTCTTTTTGTTTTCTTTTTTTAATAAAATAATAAACTATTGATATTGTTATTATTGCCACAAAAGCAACACAACCAATAACAATACCTGCAATTTGTGCACCTGATAGTTTTGAGCCGTTGTAACAATTAGAGTTTGAATCTTTGGAATAATCAAAAAGAACAGAAAAATCAGGATCAATTGTAATATTGTTTTTAAAATTTGGGATTGTGATACCAATGAATGATTGAACAGATGATGGCTCATTAATTGCATTCAATGATTCATCCAATAATTGATTAGATACTGTTGTTGGTTTACCATCTACAATTGCTCTTTTAATAAATCTACCATAAAGTGAATGATCTTCAATTTGAATTTTTATATAATCTGCGTTAGTATCGCTTGAAGAGCCAAATTCTTTTGAAGAACAAACATCTTCTTTGTTTGATTCTAAAGATGCTAACATTATCAATTGAAGATTATTTAATTTGTTTGTGAATTCGTATCCTTCAATTTCAATAGTATATTTTATACTAGATGGGTTCATTGTTATCGTTTTATTTGCGAATTCTATAACTGAGCTTGAATTGAACCATTCTAATGTTACTGTTATATTTGAATTTTCTGATGGGATACTTGTAAAATAATTACTTTTAAATTGATTAGTTTTAGTATAGGTCCATTTTTCAAAATAAAATATTTTTTCTTGATTATTATTAAAATCTAATTCTCTCAATGACACTATTGAAATCAATGAAGTGTATAGAATATTTGATGGGTCAGTTGAGTTGTTTGGTATTGGAATTTCAGTAGATGGGTTTGTTGTATTGGTTTTTGGAGGTGGTACAATTATAATTTGAGAGTTACATGATTGACCAATCCATGGAGAAAAACAAATACATCCATCTATACTACACATTCCTTGGTTTGGACCTCCACATTCTGGATTGCCTTGGCATTTATTACTTGGTGTTTGCGATGGTGATTGAGTTGGTGATTGAGTTGGTGATTGAGTTGGTGATTGAGTTGGTGATTGAGATTGTGTTGGTGTTTGCGATGGTGATTGAGTTGGTGATTGAGATTGTGTTGGTGTTTCAGTTTCGGTTGGAGTTGGGGTTGGAGTTGGAGTTGGATCAGTTTCATTGATTCCAAAATAAATAGGATTAATTGTAAATATGTTAGATTTATAAGATGATTTTTCGATTTGAATTTTAAAAGGATCTGGTGTAGAATCTGTTAAGACTGTAATCATTGAATCATGATTCAAGGTTGGAATAATAGTTTTAATATAGTTTGAATAATATATCAAAACATTACTACTTGATGATAAACCCCTTCCAAAAATTTGAAATTGTGTTGTATCTGAATAAATCTTTGAAGTGGATGTGATTGTTGGTTCATTTAATGACATTGTTGTTGTAGAATAGTAACTAAGTCCAAGCTGTTGTAAATCTGAGGTTAAATATCCATTGTAATAACCTGCATTATTTATGAAACCATAAACTGAATATGTTAAATTACCAGGATAACCAAATCCAAGTGGAATCTCTGTTGTACAAGTATAAACACCTAATGATTCATTATAACTAACTAATTTCGATTTGCAATCTATTAAAGAATTCGGATTACCATGAATATAAACCACAGGTGTTTGATCAGTCTTTAAACCAGTTGTTGAAGGTATAACAGTGAAATTAAATGTAATCTCTCTATTTGTTGCTCTTACATTTATCGTTTGATTTGAAACGCTGAATCTAATTAAATTTGGTGGGATAGAGTCATCTTTTGGTGATAATTGGTCAATACATGATATGTTAATTTTTGTTATATCCATTCCAGTTTTGTAATAATTTCTAAAAGGATTTGATAATTTATTAGGAATATATGGGAAAAGTGAAAACTCGGATTTAATATTATTTGTATCAAATAATACAACATCTGTTATTATTAATGTTTGAGAGCAACAAGGTGATGAAACATTTATTAATAATGAATAGACACCATTCCATTTATCGCCTTTAATAAAATCTAATGAAGTGAAATTAAAAGTGTATATTGAGCTATCTAATGATCCCATTACTTTAATATATCCTTTTTCAAATCCATTTAAATCATCTGTAATTGTAAAATTCCAACCGACTTGTTGAATACCAGAAACAGTAATACCATTTCCAATTTTTTCGATTAAACTAAAAACTGGGCCATCATTATCTAAATCTAAAAAAATTAATATGAAGATATTAATGTTAATGATATTAGAAAGCCAAAAATAAAAGGATTTAAAATTTACATACATGTATCATTAACTCTTAAAGTTGATGATAATGGAAGTAATCCAGAGAAAACCATTCTATTGCCAGCGCCATAAAATATTAAATATCTTATATAATCAAATATATTGTTTTTTGGAATAATCAATTTACACACAAATACTGTTTCAGAATATTCACATGGGTTTGCAAATTCTTTAGAATAAATACTATGCAATGATTCTGAGACTTGGTCTACTAACATAATCGATAATGGAGTATCTGGTGATAAATTGGTTGCATTTATATAAAGAATATTATAACCTGTCCTATTTAATAATTTAATATCATTTTTTTCAAAAGTGATATTAAAACTATTATAAGAAAGTTCTTTTGTATACAATGTTAATTGTATATTCTATAAATTTTATAAATCTTTTTATATTTTTACTTTTAAAATAAATGATCTTACCTTGAAGTAAATAATCAGGAACTTTATATTGTAATAAAGGATTGATTGAAATAATAGAGCCATGTTTAAATGTTGCGGAAACGCCACAACTATCTACTATAGAAAAATCATAAGAATAAAGTGAAGAAGCGAGTATGAATTCAAAAATACCATTATAATGAGTGCCACTTGATAAAGTTTCCAAACCATATCTATCATCTATTGAAATGTAGGAAATTCCATTGATTGATTCAAGATTTAATATAAATAAAGTGTTTGAAGAACTAATCGGAATAAATTCATAGGTTATTAAATTTGGAGGTTTATTATAATCACCTAAATAATATAAAATTATGTTAATGAACTATTGATCATTATGGGGGGGGTGATGTTAATTAAAACTTACATGATGGTGATGATATTTGTTGTGTTGTTAAATATACACTATCATATGCATTGTTAGTATTGAGAATAAAATTTGTTGAGGTTGTATATGATGGTAATGTAAATGATGCACCAATAATAGTATTTTCATTTGAACCCCCATAAAAACCAAATGGAAACTCTTTAATAACTGATATATCATTATAGCTATATTTAAATTGGGTAAACTTGTAATTTATTGGATAGATAATAACACTGAATGAATTTGAGTAAAATAATGGAGTTTTCGTTATATCTGCTGTTGGTAAGGTAGGAAGTATAAAATCTTATTTTTTTATTTTTTTTGGTTAAAATACTGTAGAAATAGTTTTTAAAAATTTTAATTAATACCTACTTTCAGATAATGCATAAATGGATGTGTTTGTAAGCGTAGTTTGATTTTGATTTATAAATGAAAAGAATGTAGGCACCGATGAATAAGATGATCCTTCCAAAACGGACGCAAATGTCATTCCATCCTTTGACCCAGAAATTGGAGAAGATAAATAACCAGACATAGAGTTTATTAATAGTTGAAAAGGAGGGAAAATTTCTGTTTTAATTTTATTAGTAAAAAATGGATCATAACCTTTACCAAACTCAGAATAAACATCAGTCTGTATATTTTCTGGATAGAAAACAATATCATTTAATTGTAGAGGTAACTCATTTTGAACTTTTTATTTATTACAATTTAAGTGTTAGTATTAATGTTAATAATAATAATAATAATAATAGGAATACAACATGTAAAAGAGTAATACATACATTGAGAATAATAGGATTTAAAAGAGATGGTTTTATTATTGTCACCTAAGGTAATAGTAAAATTCCACAATGGTTCATTAATGTTTCGTAAAATGTATAATTGGTTCCAGACGAAAATATAACCACCAGTAACTCTAGAACTCAAAAATGATCCCTCATCATTTGATAAAGAGGGATATACAGAATCAAAAACATAACTTCCTATTCCTTTTAACATAAATGATGAAAAGAACATATCAAATTCATACTGAACATACTCTCTTAATATAACAACCGTTATATCTGAAATATTAACCTCTTTTTAATAAATAAAAAATAAATTAACAATTTGTTTCCTTTTTTTTTTTTTTTTTTAATTTAAATAAAAAAAACAACATTACCATTACATGTGTAATTGAATTTAAATGTTGATTCAGAATTTGCTGTCAAAATAATACTATTCGATGTTCCAACACTAAATGTTCCAATCAATGAAAATAGTCTACTATCTCCACTATTGGCTAGTGGAGCTACCAAAAGTTTATTGGTAGATGAGGTTAATGTATCTACACTACCACCTATAACTTGATGTTGAACCAATGCTGTATAATTAAAATAACAAGTTTTTGCCCCAGAGTATAAAGGGTAATCTGAAAAATTGCCATTACTTTTTGGACTTGTTTCTAAAATTATTAAATAATAATTTGGTAAATCACCACGAATAATGGTCTGGCAATCACATAAAATAAACAGTGTATTTATTAAAACTAATAATAAATAATATGTTTTCATTCCTGTGCTACAATTAACATTTAAAAAAAAAAAGAAAAAAAAAATATGAAAACGAAAGATATTATTTTGAGGGAAAATAAAATTCAAATGTTGTTATTTTCACTTTTTTTTTACGTTTTTTTTTCAGAAAAAAATTCTTATGGTTTTTTGGATTATTTTTTAAATAATATATGGTGTTGATTTAATTTAGTTTATGAAGTTTATTTCTTACATTTTTAAAAAATTCCTTTTGTTTTCTTATTTTAATAAAATAATAAGCAATTGATATTGTTATTATTGCCACAAAAGCAACACAACCAATAACAATACCTGCAATTTGTGCACCTGATAGTTTTGAGCCGTTGTAACAATTAGAGTTTGAATCTTTGGAATAATCAAAAAGAACAGAAAAATCAGGATCAATTGTAATATTGTTTTTAAAATTTGGGATTGTAATACCAATGAATGATTGAACAGATGATGGCTCATTAATTGCATTCAATGATTCATCCAATAATTGATTAGATACTGTTGTTGGTTTACCATCTACAATTGCTCTTTTAATAAATCTACCATAAAGTGAATGATCTTCAATTTGAATTTTTATATAATCTGCGTTAGTATCGCTTGAAGAGCCAAATTCTTTTGAAGAACAAACATCTTCTTTGTTTGATTCTAAAGATGCCAGCATTATCAATTGAAGATTATTTAATTTATTTGTGAATTCGTATCCTTCAATTTCAATAGTATATTTTATACTAGATGGGTTCATTGTTATCGTTTTATTTGCGAATTCTATAACTGAGCTTGAATTGAACCATTCTAATGTTACTGTTATATTTGAATTTTCTGATGGGATACTTGTAAAATAATTACTTTTAAATTGATTAGTTTTAGTATAGGTCCATTTTTCAAAATAAAATATTTTTTCTTGATTATTATTGAAATCTAATTCTCTCAATGACACTATTGAAATCAATGAGGTGTATAGAATATTTGATGGGTCAGTTGAATTATTTGGTATTAGAATTTCAGTAGATGGGTTTGTTGTATTGGTTTTTGGAGGTGATACAATTATAATTTGAGAGTTACATGATGGACCAATCCAAGGAGAAAAACAAATACATCCATCTATACTACACATTCCTTGGTTTGGACCTCCACATTCTGGATTGCCTTGACATTTATTACTTGGTGTTTGCGATGGTGATTGAGTTGGTCTCTGAGATTGGGTGGGAGTTTGAGAAGGTGTTGGTGAGTTTGT
Source organism: Dictyostelium intermedium (assembly GCA_000277465.1). Taxonomy (NCBI): domain Eukaryota; phylum Evosea; class Eumycetozoa; order Dictyosteliales; family Dictyosteliaceae; genus Dictyostelium; species Dictyostelium intermedium. Next base: position 3,254 of record AJWI01004141.1, on the reverse strand, counting down.
TGGATCAGTTTCATAGATTCCAAAATAAATAGGATTAATTGTAAATATGTTAGATTTGAATGAAGGTGTTTCGATTTGAATTTTAAAAGGATCTGATGTAGAATCTGTTAAAATACTTAAAACTGAATCATAAACTGAAAATGGAACAACAGTTTTATTGTATGTAGAGTTATAATATATCAAAACATTACTACTTGATGATAAACCTCTTCCAAAAATTTGAAATTGTGTTGTATCTGAATAAATCTTTGAAGTGGATGTGATTGTTGGTTCATTTAATGACATTGTTGTTGTAGAATAGTAACTAAATCCAAGTTTTTGTAAATCTGAGGTTAAATATCCATTGTAATAACCTGCATTATTTATGAAACCATAAACTGAATATATTATATTACCAGGATATCCAAATCCAAGTGGAATCTCTGTTGTACAAGTATAAACACCTAATGATTCATTATAACTAACTAATTTCGATTTGCAATCTATTAAAGAATTCGGATTACCATGAATATAAACCACAGGTGTTTGATCAGTCTTTAAACCAGTTGTTGAAGGTATAACAGTGAAATTAAATGTAATCTCTCTATTTGTTGCTCTTACATTTATCGTTTGATTTGAAACGCTGAATCTAATTAAATTTGGTGGGATAGAGTCATCATTTGGTGATAATTGGTCAATACATGATATGTTAATTTTTGTTATATCTATTCCAGTTTTGTAATAATTTCTAAAAGGATTTGATAGTTTATTTAATGTTGATGAATATAGAGAAAACTCGGATTTAATATTATTCGTATCAAATAATATAACATCTGTTATTATTAATGTTTGAGAGCAACAAGGTGATGAAACATTTATTAATAATGAATAGACACCATTCCATTTATCACCTTTAATAAAATCTAATGAAGTGAAATTAAAAGTGTATATTGAGCTATCTAATGATCCCATTACTTTAATATATCCTTTTTCAAATCCATTTAAATCATCTGTAATTGTAAAATTCCAACCGACTTGTTGAATACCAGAAACAGTAATACCATTTCCAATTTTTTCGATTAAACTAAAAACTGGGCCATCATTATCTAAATCTAAAAAATTATTATATGAATATATTGAAATTTGAAATTAATGTTAATATTTTATCAATAATAAAAACCAATTAGTAAAAAAAGGAGGGTTTCTAATTTTACATACATGTATCATTAACTCTTAAAGTTGATGATAAAGGAAGAGATCCTGAAAAAATAATTCTATTCCCAGGGCCAAATACAATTAGATATCTTATATAATCAAAGATATTATTTTTTGGAATAATCAATTTACATTGGAATTCGTTTTCTAAACGATTAAATTCACATGGATTTATGAAATCTTTAAAATTGAGATTATATTGTGAATAGGATACAGGATCAAATAAAATAACCCCAAGTGGAATATCTGGTGATAAATTATTTGCATTTATATAAAGAATATTATAACCTGTTCTATTTAATAATTTAATATCATTTTTTTCAAAAGTGATATTAAAAATATCATATGATAATACTATATATTTATAAATAATATATTATTAAAAACAATAGTAATGAATTTTATAGTATTTTAAAAATCCTTACCATTTAATAAATAATCTGGTGTTTTAAATAGAAATAAAGGGTTCATTGAAAGTATACTACCCTCTGTAAATGAACTATAAAGACCACAACTATCGACAACTTGCAAGCGATAAGGTGAGTATAAATTTTGAAATACAAACTCAAAAACGCCATCATTTGGAGTACCACTAGCCAAAGTTTCCAATCCATAGTTGTTACGATCTAATGAAATGGAGGAAACACCATTCATTGATTGAAGATTTATAACTAATAAACTAAATCCTAAACTAATTTGAATAAATTGGTAACTGACTATTTTTGGAGGTGTTGAACTAACACCTAAATAAATAAAAGAAAATGAACTAAGTAAATTATTTAAAAACTAATAACGTGTGTGTGTGTGTGGTGTAATTAAAACGTACACTCTATTGCCAAATCAGTTGGTAAACTTATAAAATCACCACTATAAAGAGTTTTCAAATAAAAGAATGATGCGCTAAAGTATGGTGGTATAATAAATGAAACACTGAGTATTGACTTTTCATTTGAACCTTTATAAAATCCAAAAGGAAATCCTCTAATTATTGAGAGGTCATTATATGTATATTCATTCTCTGTGAGCATGTAATTTGTTTGTGTAAGATTAACTTTAAATAATATATCCTCATAAAATATATCATAAAGACCATCTATTTGGATTGTTGGAAGTATAAATTTCTTTTTTTTTTTTTTTTTTTTTTACTTATTAGTAAAATAAAATCATATGATTAAAAATATTTAATATACTTACCCTTTGATAATGCATAAATGGAGGTATTTGTTGTTGATGTTTGATTTTGACATATAAACGAGTAGAGGGTAGGTTGATCTGAATAAGATGAGTCATCAAAAGAAAATCCAAAAATCATTTCGCCCTTGGATCCTTTAATAGGTATTGAATTTTTATAAGGTGGAATTAATAATTGATATGGAGGGAAAACTTCTGTCTTAATTTCAAATGTAAAAAATGGATCATATGATAAACCAAATTCAGAATAAATATTTGTCTGTAAATTATCTGGATAAAATTTTAAATTACTATATCCATGTGGTAACTGGTTAAGTTGAACTAAGAATTTTAAAAATTAGTAATTAAATTTAATAATAATAATAATAATAATAATAATAATAATAATAATAATAATAATAATAATAATAATAATAATAATAATAATAATAATAATAATAATAATAATAATAAAATACATACATTGTGAATAATAAGATTTAAATGAAATTGTTTTACTCTTGCTCCCTAAAACAATTGTTAAATTCCACAAAGGATTGTTAATGTTTTCTATTACATACAATTGATCCCACACGAAAAAATAACCATTTACTTGTTTAAAACCAGCGAATGCTCCTGCTGTTGGTGGTTGAAGAGTTAATGTTTCAAAAATATGATTACCTATTCCTTTTAGCATAAATGATGAAAAGTACATATCATATTCAAATAATGCATATTCTCTTGCCAATACAACTTCTATATCTGAAATGCTAACCTCTTTTTTAAAAAATAAATAAATAATAAAATTAATAATCCTAATCCTTTTAATTTTTTTTTTTTTATTTTTTTATTTTTTAATTTTTTTTTTTTATTTTTTTTTAAACTAAACT
>AJWI01004135.1:0-14121 GCA_000277465.1 Dictyostelium intermedium | reverse complement strand
TTATTATTATTATTATTATTATTATTATTATTATTATTATTATTATTATTATTATTATTATTATTATTATTATTATTATTATTATTATTATTATTATTATTATTATTATTATTATTATTATTATTATTATTATTATTATTATTATTATTATTATTATTATTATCATTATCTAATATTGAATTATAATATTGTGATACTGATAATAAATTATGTGATGAATTTGTTGGTGAATTATTATTACTATGATTTAGTAGATTTGGAGTATTACAACCACTATTATTATTACTATTATTACTACTATTATTATTGCTGTTATTATTATTATTATTATTATTATTACTATAAACATATGAAGAATAAGAAAAGCTGTTTCTAAAACTATTATTTTCACCATTATTGTTATTATTACTATTATTGTTATTATTATTATTATTATTATTATTATTATTATTATTTAGTTGATTATAACTACGATTTAAAAATAAATTTGTTGATTTTATTTTATTGACAGCATCATTTGTTGAAGAAAAGAAAGAGTCGGAACCAATTAAATCAACGAAACCAGCACGAATAAAATTTTTTTTATGAGAATCACGTAATTTGACAAAACAAACTTGAATCATTCTCTTTTTATATTGAGCGACCATTTCATAGAGGATTTGAATTGAAGAGGCATCGATTATGGGTATATTACGCATATCGAAAACTATGCCAGAGAGGGAGGATCTTTGATCTACTGGTAAATTTAACATTTCGGAAGGATGTGCTAAAGCACTACCAATGTTTTCAATTCTAAATAGAATTTCCTTAACTTGACCAATGTTTGCAAAGTAAAGACTTTCTTCGAATCTAATTACTAAAACACCATCGACTTGTTGAGCTTCAGGGAAAATGATGATATCTTTAAATTTGGAAGTTGGAGCATCACCAGGTAATTTGCCCAATACAGTGAAATGAGGTGCCGATGATTGTCTAATCACCAATAGAATTGAGGCACCAATACTCACCACTAAACCAACCTCAACACTAAATATGAAGGTACAAATGAAAGTAGCGGAAAACAATAGCAAATCTTTCCATGCTCTTAATTTCCAAAGGAAAATAATGTCATGAACTTCAAATAGACCCAATGCAGCCACGAAAATAATTGAACTCATAATTACCCTTGGTAGATATTGGAAAACAGGCATTAAAAACAACAAAGTGAACAACACCACTATAAAAGTTACAGCACCTGCCAATTGAGTTTTTGCACCAGCTTTATCGTTTACAGCGGATCTTGTCATGGATGCATAGATTGGATAAGCCAAAAAGATTGAACCAAATATATTGCTTGCACCGATTGCCACCAACTCTCTATTGGTTGAAACTTGATAGTTATGTTTGGTGGCGAAATTCTTACTTACGGCCATCGATTCAACGAAGCCCACGATACTAATAAACAATGCGGGTCCAATCAATTGATTGACCATTTCCCATCTATTTAGTTTTGGTAGTACTGGTATTGGAAAGCTTGTTGAATAATAACCCAACACTGAGATACCTTTCTCCTCTAAGTGGAAACCAGCCGACACTGAAATTCCAACTACAACCACAACTAAAATTGAAGGTATAAAAAATATGATATGATGTATGATTTTAGTTCTCACCTCTGGACAGCATCTCTTTTTAATTTGACCCATTACCAACAGTGATATGATTGATACGACACTGATGATCAATGATAATTCATTGACCAAATTGAATTTCTTAAAGATTAAAGGAATTTTACGCCAACCACTATCTGAAACCGATATGCCCAATAGTGTATCCATTTGATCGAATAGAATTGTGAAAGCAACGGCATTAATGAAACCCCTAATTAGAGGTCTTGACAATACCTCTGAAAGGAAACCAAACCTAAGTAAACCCAATATCAATGAGATAACACCAACTAGGAATGCCAATATATTGGCCGATGCTATCATTTCATCGGTTGTAAGTGGTACATCAGCTGATTCACTAATCTCCTTAAGTGTTGTACCAACGATTAAACTAACCAATGCCTCTGGTCCAACCGATAGTTGTCTAGAGGTACCCAATACTGCATACATTAACAATGGCATTAAACCAGTGTATAAACCATAGATTGGTGGTAGTCCAACCAATAAAGCATACGCTAAACTTTGTGGTACTAACATAATCGAGGTCGTAACTCCCGCAGTTATATCATTGATTGCATTGGCTCTATAATCATATTTTGGTAACCATCCTAAAATTGGTATATAATATTTAACTTTATTCTTAAATCTCTTAATTCTCTCTTCTTTATTTTCAACTTCTTTACCATAATTTTGTTCAAAATTATTATTGTTATTATTATTATTATTGTTGTTGTTGTTGTTGTTGTTGTTGTTATTGTTATTGTTATTACCAATTAAAGAGGGTGAAGCAATTGGTGATAAAGAGGGTGGAGATGATATATCACTATCACTTTCAATATTATTATTATTATTATTATTATGAAAATTCTTTTTATTAAGTTTTGTTAAGAAACTACTAAATGTAAGTGGTGTCTCTTCAATTAATGGTCCAGATTTCATTGTTGAATTAATTGTATCCATAGATTGACTCAATGGCATACCGTTATTATCAACTAATATGGCATTATTGTTATTATTATTATTACTATTATTTTGTCTATTTCTAAGATGACCTGATGAACTAATTGATAATGGTATACCACTATTATATCTTACATCTATCTCTATATTTTCATCTCTTTGTTCTTGTTGTTCTTGTGGTTGGTATTGTTGTTGTTGGTTTGAAAGTAATGGTGAAGACTCATTCTTATCATTCGATGAGTTCCAAAATTTCCAATTCACCATTTATATTATATAGTATGTATGTATGTATGGTATGTATGTATGTATGTATGTATGTATGTATGTATGTATGTATGTATGTATGTATGTATGTATGTATGTATGTATGTAAGTTCAAATATGTTGTGCTTAAATTTGTTATATTATTATATTTTGTTGTATTTTTATTATTATAATGTATTATTACAAATAAAAATTTTTTTTTGAAAATTAATTGCTCTTTTTTAGAATGGGTGCTTTTTTTAATTTTTATATTTTTTTGAAAATTTTTTAAAGTAAACGAAAATGACACTGATCAAAAAAAATAATTAAAAAAATAAAAAAAATAAAAATAAATAAAAAAAAATAAATTACCCAGGAAAATAAGAAAAAAAAGTTTAAACAAGAAATCTTAAAGAAATTCATTGAAAAAAAACAAAAAATATATTTTTTTTAATTTTTATCTGTTTCAAATACTTTTTTTTTTTTATTATTTTATTTTAAATAATTTTTTTTGTTATTGTTTCTTTTGTTGTTTTATTATTGTTGAATCCTCTTTTCATAACAATTAACATTAATATGGACAAAAAATTAATAAATAAAAATAAAATTAAAAAAAAAAATATATAAGAACAAAAAAAATTTTTTAGATTTATTTTTTTTAAAATTTTTTTTTTTTAAAAACAAATAATCTGTTATATCATTTTTTTAAATGTAACATTCAGGTTTTTATTGAGGAAAAAAAAATGAAAAATTTTTTCACCAGTTTATTTAAATACCAAGTTGGCCTGGAGAAACTCTATTTTCAGCATTATTAAAATAGGAACTATTATCATTTGGCCAGTACATAATAAATGTTTTAGTTTTTAAAGGAGTAAGATCATTAACTTCATTGATTTTTAAGGTTGTCATTACAATTTTCATTTTATTGTAAGCGATTTTTAAAGAATGGGCACCGCTAAGATCAATATTCAATACACCCCATTTTACTTTATCATGATTATTGCCATAGTGTTCGCCAACGTTCATGTGGTATTGTTGACCATTACTCAATTCTACAGAAATGTTTCTACACCAAGCATCTTTTTCAGTGCAAAGAATAATTCTAAAATGATTTTCTGGTTGGTGATCGTGTAATTCTAAAATAAAAAGAGTGTGTTAATATATGAATTTTTAAAAAAAAGGTCATGGAAATGTCAATGATTTGTACCAATTTTTGAAATTACTTCAGCTTCTTGTGGGGTGCCTAAAATTTTAGTCATAAAAAATGCTATTGCATCAGCCATTTTGGATTTTATCTTTTTTTTATAATTTGTTTTATTTTATAGAAAAAAAAAAAATTTCTTTAAATAGGTTTTTTTTATTCTTTTTTTTTTTAAAAAAAATAAAACAATAATTTTATTAATTTATTTATATAATTAGAAAAAAAAATTAAAAAAAAATTGGTACCAAAATTGTTGTTTTTTGCCCATAATTAAAAATGAATGGAACCCCAAAACAAATTAAATGAATGATTAAAAAAATTTAATGGGGAGTTTTAGAGAACTGTTATTTTGGGTGGTGACCACTAAAAATTTTGCAAGCTATCACTTGTCAATTTCAAAAATCTTTTTATCATTAAAAAAAAATTAAAAAAAAAAAAACAGCAAAGATTAATCTATGATAATGTGAGATTTTATAAAAAACCATTTATTTAAATTATTAAAATAATTTTGGAATGTGTTTAAAAATAACATCCAATTTTTTTTTTCATTTTTTTACGATTTAATTTGATAAGGTCGTTATTAATTTTAATTTTATTTTATTTAATTTTTAATTTTTTTTCTTTTTGTTATAATTACATTCCATAAACTTTATCATAATTTTTTTTATAATTATTTTTTTTGAAAAAATAATATTGTCTCTTTTTTGAAAAATATACATAATAATTTTTTTTTATTTTTTTTTTACCAGGGAAATAAATTAAACAAAAACAAATTTCAAATAATTTTTTTTTGAGATTTTAATATAGCTTATTACCATTTTCATTTTATTCTTTTTATGAATTATCCATAATTTTTAATTTATTTATTTTAATTTTTAAATAAATGAGATTTTGTTGAAAGTTTTACAATACCAGTGATAACATCATCGTCGATACCATATGGTTTGAAGGAAGCTAAGCCATTTATAGTGGAACATTTTATGATGACAGAATCAAATGGAACACTTGATGGTTTGAGTAGTTCAATGAATTTCTTGATAATAAAAAGAATAAAGTCTCTGAATGTTTCGGAGAAAACACCACCAAGGGTTGAGTCGAATTTAGATAAAGCACTTGTTGTAATACCTAATGTAGAAGAAAGTTTATTAAGTGTTTCAGAATTTGTTTTTGAACTTACAACTAACCATAGTGCAAAATATATGACAAAAAGCTCTTGTTCCAATTTTTGTTTCTCCAATTGATCCACTTTTTCTTCTTCTCTATCAACCTTCATTGATAAACTCTTTTTCTTTTTTCTTTTAATTCCTCTTTTTCAGTTTCCATTGCCCAACTCTTACCAGAGATTGATTTCGATTTAGAGAAGATACCTTTATCTTTTGAATGTGATAATGGTAAGTTATAATCACATTCATCATCAAATAATCCAAAGCCATAATCTTCTTCAGATTCTTCAAGTTCTCGTTTTCCTCCTAAAGATTGAGACATAGCCATTGGTGATCCATCAACACCACCACCACCACCACAAAATGTGGTATTATAGTCAACTTTTTTTTGTGGTAATACATCATTGATTGGATAATCACCAAAAAGATCGAATCCCATATCTTCATCACTTTCTTCATAAGATTCTTCTTTTTTTTGTGAAGGTATTTTTTTGGAAATATTAGTTTTTGTTGTTGTTGTTGTTGTTGGTGTTGATGAATAACTACCACCATAATCACCAAAAAGATCGAATCCCATATCTTCATCACTTTCTTCATAAGATTCTTCTTTTAGTGAAGGTATTGGTTTGGAAATATTAGTTGTTGTTGTTGTTGTTGGTGTTGATGAATAACTACCATCATCATCACCAAAAAGACCGAATCCCATATCATATTCTTCCTCTTCATATTCTTCTTCTTTTGGTGCTGATTTGGCAAGAGGAGCAGAGGGAGTAGGTTCGGCAAGACAAAATAAACTTCCTCCTTCTCCACCGTCTGACCAATAACCATCATCATCATCGTCACCATTGTCATCACTTACAGATCTTCTACAACTTAATGAATTAGCTAATTGTGCTGTTAGACTTACGTCCCTTTTGGTGTCTTCTTTTACTTTTTCTGGTACAGCTTTTAATGAAAACCCTTGATTAATCTGATCCAATAGACCACCATTTTTACCAGTTTTTAAATGTGATCCATAAACATCAATTTGTTCAAATGGGGATGATGAAGAAGAGGAAGAGAAAGATGGTGGTGGTGGTGGTGGCGGTGGAGATGAGAGTTCCCTTGCCTCATCTCGTCTCATTGACATAAATCTAAGTCCACCAAGAACTTCTTGTTGTTGTTGTAGTTGTTGTTGTTGTTGTAGTTGTTGTTGTAGTTGTTGTTGTAGTTGTTGTTGTTTTTGTTGTAGTTGTTGTTGTGCTTGTGGTAGTGGTTGTGCTTGTGGTTGTGCTTGTGGTGCACTATTACCAACGAAAGATACTGTTGTCATTCTTTTCATCATTGCTCCAAATCTTGGTGCGTTTGGTGCCGATGATACTGAAGGAGAAGGTGAAGGTGAAGGTGATGGTAAGACAGGAGGTGGGGTAGTAGTGATTGCATCCCAACCAATATGACTCTCGTATTTAAAGTCGCTTGGGGAGGAAATTTTATCTTTCATTACTTTTTTCTTTTCAGCTTTATGTACTGATAATTTGAGACTTGATGATTGAGAACTGTAATTAAATGTGATTGGTTTTGGAGTATTTGATAATAGTGAAGCAGTTGAATATGATTGTGGTACTGGTGGTGGTGGTGGTGGTGATGATGGTAGAGGTCTTAGAGTAGTTGGTAATGGTGGTGGTGATGGAGTTGGTGAAGAAATTTTACGTGCAGGGGTAGATTCCTCTTTATTCTTTTCAAAAGATGAAAGTCTTGACCTACTTTCAGAATAAGTGCCAGCTGCTAATCTAGATTTTAATTCATCAGCAATATCATTTACTGGTAAGTTACTTGGAATTCTGTAATCCAATGGTCTACTTGAATAATTAATTGATTGATGTGAATAGGATGGTGATGTTGGTGAATAGGATGGTGATGTTGGTGAATAGGATGGTGATGTTGGTGAATAGGATGGGGATGTTGGTGAATAGGATGGGAATGTTGGTGAATAGGATGGGGATGTTGGTGAATAGGATGGTGATGTTGGTGAATAGGATGGTGATGTTGGTGAATAGGATGGGGATGTTGGTGAATAGGATGGGAATGTTGGTGAATAGGATGGTGATGTTGGTGAATAGGATGGTATTCTTCTTGAAATTGAAGATAAGATGACACCTTCGCTTACCAACCTTCCTCCTACACTTCCTCCTCGTCCTCTTCCTCCTACACTTCCTACACCTCCTCCTCTTCCTCCTGCGAAACCTCTGCCAGCTGGCTTATTTGATTCTGGAGATCTGGATCTAGATCTACGTCTATCACTATCACTATCACTATCTCTATCTCTATCTCTATCTCTATCTCTATCTCTATCTCTATCTCTATCTCTATCTCTATCTCTATCTCTATCTCTATCTCTATCTCTATCTCTATCTCTATCTCTATCTCTATCTCTGTCTCTGTCTCTGTCTCTGTCTCTATCTCTGTCTCTATCTATATCTCTATATCTCTCTATATCTCTATATGCTTGTCTTTCTTTTTCAGATGATCTTTGATCTCTATTCATTGATCCTTTATAACTATCATTTTTAGATGTTACTTCTAAATCACAAATAAGTGAATCTAATTCATCATAATCGACATTTTTTTTGTCATCATCATTATTATTTGATAAAATTTGGTTAACAACAGTTGGTTTTTCTTTGACGATAAGATTTTTGATACCAAGTTTTTTAGGGGTTGCCGACCACTGTTGAGTGGAGATAGTTGATTCAATTTGTGGCTCTGGCTCTGGTTCATTTTCAACATTACTTTGATGATGATGATGATGATCTAGTTTAATTTCATTAAGCTCTTGATGGTAATCTTCTTGTTGAGTATCTAAACATTCAGTTACTATATCACGAATTTGTTGAAGTAAAAGTGTAGAATCAGAGTAAGAATCCTCAGATAAACAATCCAACTCAGAGATTGCTTTATCAAAGGTATTCTTTGAAATTTCAATTGATTTTTCAAAATCACCATTTTCTTTATGATAGTTTGCCAATAGTAAAGTCAATTGTAATAAAGTTGGATTAGTTGGTGATAATGAATGTTCAGAACGTTGTAATGCAGATTTTAAAGTTGATTCAAACTTTTCACTCCATTGTTTCTTTGAATATTTATTATCATCACAATTGAGTAAATTCTTATAAACTATACATTGATTACACATTAACTTTATGATTGCCTCTTCATTGTTTGTATGATTCGTTGAGGATTCTAATAATCTCAATATACCTTTACCTTGATAAACAATATCATCTTTTAATTTCTTTTTCTCTCTTAACAATTTACTTGGTGTTGTAGGATGATGTATAACTTTACTTGGTGAGGATGATGATGATGATGTTGATAGGATATTATTATTAGATTGATCTAATTGTTCAACTCTTTTTGTAATTAACTGATTGATTGTATTTGAAAGTAAATTTAATTCTGTGGTTGAATATTCACCAAAAGTATCTGAAATTTGATGGAATACATTGATTGTATCAGAGATTTTATTAGAAGAATGATATTGTTGAATTAGATTTGATAATTGATCACGTTTATTCAATAGGATTGGATCATTTGGATCTTGATCGATACCTTGTGACTTATCTTCCCATGCAATGTATGGTAGAGAATCGACGACCGTTTGAGAGATAATCGATTGAATTGGTGGAAGTTTTGAGAATTTTTCATCTTTTTCTCTCTTTTCAACCGCTACAAAACTTGTGAAAGGTGTAACGATAGAATATTGAATTGAGAGATCGATTACATCACTCTTTTTCTTTAGTTTAATGAGATCATGTTCATGTTTATTTTCACTGTAGGTGCCATCTTGATATTCTCTAATCATTGAACGAGCAGCTAAACGATGAATTAAATTACCCTTTATGAAACCAATCTCTGGTGTATGTACAACATTTGTAACTAGTCCACCACCAGGTGCTTGACAAACCAATGTTGCCCTAGTACAAATACCAGAGAATGCATACATAACCTGACGTTCTTTCTTAAAGATTGAAGAGATTGTTGCAGGTGATTGAACGATAGAGGTATCACTAGAATCAAATTTAACCGAAATATTTGACATTGCAGGTTGAGTTGTACGTTGAAGTTGTTCAATGATTTTCTTTGGATTTGGACGTTTATTGGATTGAATAAACTCTGGATAACCACCACCTAAACGACAAATACTCTTTACGAAATGTCTACTACAATGTTCACCAATACCAAATGCAAATAGTCTGCAATAGGGTGATGCCTTTTTAACCAACATTTGAACCAACTCCTCATTTGCGACATTACCATCACTAAACAATAGAATATTATGTGGATTGATTGGTTTAGCCTTCTCTGCCAATAAATAGAGTGATTGCAATGGTTGATGTAATAAAGTACCACCATAGGATGTCTTTAAACGATTGATATGTTGCCAAGCGATTTGTAAATTTGATTCAGTTGGTGCTACACCCATACCAAATAACCAATCGAATGTATCACCAAAACAAACCACATCAAATAGTACCTTTTGCATACCACGTAGATTTGTGATTGTAATACGAACTGCACGCAATAAATCTTCGAATGAATCACCTGCCATCGATGCCGATAAATCGATTAGCAATGTAATCATCGTAAAGCTATCACTACTACTACTACTATTATCGATATCCAATTTTGGATAGAATGCCAACATACTTGCATGATGACCTTTCTCATCGACCTCCACCCACATTCTTGGGGAATAAGGTTCTTCCAATCCTATTAACAATTGAAAGTTTTTATCTAAACATGAAATATCACCATTGCTTGTATTTAATTCAATAGTTGCTTTTGTATGTGTACGTTTTATTCTTACATCATGAGTTGGTGAAATTAATTTTACAATATTATATGGCATTTCAATACCAATTGAAATTGAGAGATCCGATTGTTTTTGTCCTAACTCTGTTACTTGTACAGTTGATGTAGTTGATTGAGTTTGAGTGGAACCAGATTGTAATCTTTGTTTTGGGGTAATCGAACGAGGCAATACAAAACTAATATCCAAACCATCGATTGATAACTCGGTAACATAGACTATCTTAATTAAAACATCACAATTTGGTGGTAAATTACCAACGGATACAGTGAAAACATCTGGTTTATCCTCATCCATTAAATAAGCACCATGACCAGCTGCAACCGCTTCACGATATTCTTTTTGGGCTTTCTCCTTCTCTTTACATTCACCAATGATATGCTTACCATTCACATAGGCTTCAAAGCCACAAACTGCACCCATTTCATCCAATGGGAATACATATTTTGCTTCGATGGTATTCTTTGAATTATTTTGATAATGTTGATAGATAGTTACCTCACCAATAAGATCCAAAACCTTAGCTCTTACATGTACCGATTTTAATGGTACATCACCACCACTACCACTCTTTGATACTAAACCAACTTCTTGATTTTCATCATCGGCATCGGTTGTAGTTGATGGTGGTGGTTTTGGTGGTAATTGATTAGAGATTTCATCAGGTTTAATTGTTGGTTTCACCAATTCTTTTGAGATTTCCAGTTGCTTCAATGAGCGTGGAGGTGGTACACTTAATGAACTGAAATCATCAAACTCTATTAGATATTGAATTTTTTGTTGCTTTGAATCATAGATTACAATCTCATCATCAATGAAATCTGATTGTTTAATAGTGGTGCCACCACCCAAAGCAACACCTTGAACACTATCGAAACCTTTTGGTGGTTTTGTTAATTGTGTTTGATGAGTTGTATACTTTTTAATTTGACCAACTGCAACCGAACAAATAAACATATACTTTGATAGATTTAATGGTGAACCTTTACAATATTGAATCGATGTGGAAGGTTTAACACCGAAATAAATACCACTACCCAAGAAACCAATATCTCTTCTACCGGCACCAATTGATGTAGACACATTTGGTGTCAATAAACCTCTACTTAGAATACCTAGAATATTAGAAGGATTACTACCATGATAAAGTGTTTTCAAATTACCAACAACAAAATTATAATTCTCTTCCTCCTTTCTTTTAATTTTAAAAATATTTTTAATTTTTATACTTTTATCTAAATAATCAACAACATCATCATCATCATTTTTATTATTTGTTATTGTATGGCCTTCAATTTTTGTTCCACCTTTAATGATTTGATCAATGATACGTTTATAATCTTTTGAAGATTTATCCAATTGATTAATTGAACAACGTAAAGCACGATATCTTGCCATTTCACTATTGATAGCAGATGTATTTGCAACACCATTCAATGATTCACCAACCGATAAAATATCTTTCATTAATTGGATTGAATCTTGAATATCATTCAATAATTCGAAACTATATTTAAATTTACCACCAGGTGGCTTTAATTGAGGTAATGATCTAAAGATCTCATCGATTAAATCAATGGATTCTTTTGATTCAATTAAACCACCATTGGTTCTTAATAATGTTGATAATTGAAATAATGATAATTCTGCCTTATCAACTTGGGTTAATGTTATATCACCCAATGGTGTTTTAATTGAACCCTCTGGTGATAATGATAATTTATTAATACTATTAAATTTACTACCTAATGTTAAAATAGCTTCATCATATAATATTTTAATTAATTCATTAATTGACATGGGTATTTCATTATTTTTATTTGTCGTTGTCGTTGTCGTCGTTGTCGAATCATCAAATGATCTATTATTATATAATTCTTGTAGTTTATCAGATCCAATTAACATTGAACCTAATTGAAATTTCGAATAATGTTTATTTACTAAATAATCCTTAAAAATTTCATTATATTGTTCTAGTGCAGTCTCTAAATTTGTAAATGGTATCCATTCTTTAATTGAATTATTAATTTCACTTGGAATTAAACTACCATAATTTAAAAATACTCTATAGTATGATGATTGAGTTTGACCAACATCATCATTCGAACCACCACCAGTCTTAATTAATTCTAAAATTTTACCAGCAACATGTAATTCAATACAAACAAAGCCATTAGCTGTTGATGTAATTAAAACATTGTGCTTAACAATATGATATTTAGATTCTGTTGGAAATTTATCATTTTCAATTTTATTATTATATTTAATTCTTTCATATTGTTGTTGTTGTTGTTGTTGCTCACCACCATTTTTTGATGAAGAATCTTCCAATAAATTTGAAAAATCCAAAGATTGATAATGGTATTCTTTAATATTATACAATGAAATTAATGAATATTCATTAGATGATAATAAATTACCATTTGAAATTGAATCTTCTAAATATCTTTTTGAAACAATTGGAATATTTAATTTAATTGCTTTCTTAATATTAAATGATAATGTTTCTAAATTTATATTCTTTTTTTCAGTTTCATCTTGGTAATCACTACCATTATTATTATTACTATTATTGTTTTCATCAACTTTAATTAAATCATTAAAATCACCATTAAAAACATAATAATTTATCTATATAAATAAAAAAAGAATTAATTTATTTTTTTTTTTTTTTTTTTTTTTTTTTTTTTTTTAAATTTTACAATACTTACTTTTTGATTTAAAATCATTGAAACACTACCACCATGTGATTCTACATATGATTGTAAAACTTTTTTAGACTTTAAACCACCACTTCCACAATCCAAATAGAATAAATGATTATTAAACACTGAATTTTTATTTTCAACCATTTTTTTTTTNTTTTTTTTTTTCTAATATATAATATCAATTGTTTATTTTTTCTTTTTTGTTTTTTATTTTAATTTTAACTTTAATTTTTCTTAAAAATACACAAACTAATCTTAAAAATATATAATATATAATTTAACTTTTTTTTAATATAAAGAAATGAAGAATCTAATTATGTGTGATGATATTTTCTACAGCATTACACACAATGATAGATTTTGAGAAATTTTTATTAATAAAACACAAAAAAAATAAAGAAATTTATAAAAAAAATTAAAAAAAAATTAGAAAAAAATATTGATTCGTTGAAAAATCAAAATTAAATTAAAAAAAAAAATTAAAAAATTAAAATATCTTCCCTCAGTTGACTTTTCAAAAATCACATTTTTTTTTATTGATTCATTTTTTTATTTTTTTTTATTTTCTTTTTTATTTTTTTTATATTAATTTATATTTTTTTTTTTCTTCATGAGAACACGTAAAAAAAAACTTATTATTTTGAATAATATTGTTGTTGGTTATATTGTTGTTGTGGTGGTGGTTGTGGTTGTTGTTGTTGTTGTTGTCGTTGTGGTGAATTTTGTTGTTGTTGTTGTTGATGATGTTGTTGATTTTGTCTAATAATAAATTGAACTTTTTTAACGGTAGCTCTAATGATGAATTGATCTCTACTTAATGATCTAACATTTTTAAGGTATTCTTCCAAAGATATTCTATTTGAATGTAGTGCTTTATCTAAATAGTAGAGTAAATCTTCGATGGTTGAATCGTCAGATACCAATTTCAACAATTGTTTAGAGAGTGGATCTTTTGGACCCAATATTTGATCGATATCGATGTTGGTATCTGATTTATCATTTTCGTTTATCCATTTCTCTAATTGCTCAATGTTTTCATTTAATTGATCGATTTGACTATTGTAAGTTGCCAATTGCTTCGATAACTCCTCTTTCTCGAGTAATTGTTTCTTTGATAGATCTTCCAATGATTTATTATGAGCTTGGAAATCCTTAATCTCTAATGATGTGGTATCATAAAATTTCGATAATAATTCTTGTAATTTAATTGTACATTGTTCAACCATTTCACTCTTTTTATCAATAACAGGTTGTGGTGGTAATGGTGGTAAAGGTTTAACTGTTGGTGATGTTTGTTGTTGTTGTTGTTGTTGTTGTTGTTGTTGTTGTTGTTGTTGTTGTTGTTGTTGTTGTT
>AJWI01004116.1:0-14338 GCA_000277465.1 Dictyostelium intermedium | reverse complement strand
AAGTTGTTGTTGTTGTTGTTGTTGCTGCTTTTATATAATCTTCTTTTTTTTTTTTACTAATTTAAATATATTACGAATTTACCTATAATAGTCAATTTTATGATGTTTTAGAAATATTTAAAATTGGTGGACAATGCCCAGACACTAATTACTTATTTTTAGGTGACTATGTCGATAGAGGTTACCACAGTGTTGAAACAATTTCCCTCTTAACTTGTTTGAAATTAAGGTAATTAACTTTTATTCCTTTATTTTTATTTTTCTATAATAATAATAATAATAATAATAATTTTATTTAATTTTTTTTTCTACTAAAAAAAAAAATAATAATAATAATAAAAATAAATAATGAAAAATAATAATAATAATAAATAAAAAAAGATATCCATCACGTATTACACTTTTAAGAGGTAATCATGAATCTAGACAAATTACACAAGTTTATGGTTTTTATGGAGAATGTATGAGAAAATATGGTAATCCAACAGTTTGGAGATACTTTACAGAGATGTTTGACTATTTATCAGTTGCAGCAATTATTGATGAGGCAATCTACTGTGTACATGGTGGTTTGTCACCATCTGCTTTATCAATCGATCAAATTAAAGTTTTGGATAGATTCCAAGAAGTACCAAATGAAGGTGCTTTGAGTGATATTCTTTGGAGTGGTAAGAATATTATTATTATTATTATTATTATTATTATTATTATTATTATTATTATTATTATTATTATTATTATTATTATTATTATGATAATTTTTTTAAAAAAAGTTAGTAAATACTAATAATGAATACAAAAATATAATAGACCCAGATCCAGATAGAGATGGATTTGTTGAAAGTCAAAGAGGAGCAGGTTATAGTTATGGTAAAGATGTAACACTCAGATTCCTTCAAAATAATAAAATGCAACACATTATTAGAGCACATCAATTGTGTATGGATGGTTATCAAACATTATTTGATAATAAACTTTCAACTGTTTGGTCCGCTCCAAACTATTGTAATAGATGTGGTAATATGGCTTCAATCGTTGAGGTTAATGAAAAATTGGAAAGATATTTTAATACCTATGCTGCCGCTCCTCAAAGTTTATCAAATAAACCAACATTAGATACTAATAAAGAATTACCTGACTATTTCTTGTAAATCTAAAAATAAACAACCAAAAAAAATACAAAAACTAACCAAACAATCAAACTACCAACCCTCAAATACCACTCTTCATTGCACAACTCTGCACTCAATCGAAAAAAAAAAAAAAAAAAAAAAAGTAAAAAAAAAAAAAAAAAAAAATAACCATTCTATCGACTATAAACTCTTTAAATAGTAATAATAAATAAAATGGATTTTTATTGTCCAATTATGTAATTCTATTGTAAAAAAAAAAATTTTGAGTTTAAATTTTTTAATAGTCTTTGTTTATGATTCAAAAAAAAATAAAAAAATAAAAAAATAAAAAAAACTATGAAATATATTTGATTTAGTGTTAATTGTTTGGTTTTTATTTATATATTTACAAGATGATAATAACTCTATATCAAAGAATTATTATTGGTTATATTATTATTTTTGTTGTTTGTTGTTTTTATTATTTATCTAATAACTATTATCAGCATTGAATGCTCTTGGAATTTTAGAAGAAGTGAATTTATGAACATAATTTAATTCATTTAATTTATCTCTACAAAAATCTGCAACTTTTTGATTTTCATTTGCATCTTCACCTGTTTTCAATTAAAAAAAAAAAATTAAAAAAAAAAAAAAATGAGAAAAATAAAAAAATTAGAATCCTATTAAAAAAAAAGTAAAAAATAGAATAAAAAAATAAACGAATAACATACCAGCAATTGACCAATTGATTTGGAAAGTGAGTGGTAAAGTTTCATAGATTTTATAGGCATCGACAGCTTCATCCTTTGATAATGAAGTTTTCTTAACTTTTGTTTCTAAATTTAAAAGAGTTTCTTTTATATCCAAAACTGATTTCTTGGCTTGAGCTGGGTCAAAACAAACACCTTTAACGAATGTCATTTTATATTATTTAAGATTGTTAAACTATAATTGAAAAAATTAAGTGGCTGACAATTAGAATGAAAAAAAAAGTAAAAAAGAAAAAAAGAAAAAAGAAAATTTTTTTTTTAAAAAAAAATTAATATTTTTTTATTTTATTTTATTTTAATTTTATTTTATTTAATTTTTTTTCTGTTTATCCAGTACCTTTTGTAATGTTCAGAATAATAAAAAAATTAAATTTTATAAAAAATTTTTTATTTTATAGGAAAAAAAAATAAAAAAAATAAAATTTAAATAAAAATATCTTTAAAAAATTTTTTTTCAAATAAATTCGATTTTATCGATTATTATTGTGAAAAAGGGTTGTATGAGAGGTGTAGGTGGGGTATTAAAAACTCGTGAATTTTTAATACTTTTATTATTTATATTATTTCTTTTTTATTTTTTATAAAAAAATGAAAAAAAAATGATGCATATGTTAATTATTTTTATTTTTATTTTTATTTTTTTTATTTTCTTTTTTTTTTTTTTATTTTTTTTTTTTTTTTTTTTTTTTTTACAATAATATTTTATTATTGTAAAATAATTAATTAATATCCCACCAAACAAAAAAGATTTTTATTTTAAATTATAAAATCTTGGTAAAATATGATCAATTTTTGTTAATGCCAATTTTTTTATTTTTATTGTTTTTATTTTTTTTACCCCAAAAATGTCGAATTACAAATAATTTTTTTTTCTTTTTTTTTATTAAAAAAAAGATTATCAATAAGTTCAATGAGTTTTCTTTTAAATTTTATCTTATTTTATTTTATTTTATTTTATTTTATTTTATTTTATTTTATTTTATTTTATTTTATTTTATATATACAATTAAATAAATTTGGATAATGACTCCACAGTTTCACCTAACCATTCGAAATTATGGTACTCAGCAATACTTTTAAAGATAATTAAACTAATTTGAAAAAAAAAAAAAAAATAATAAATAATTAGTAATCATTAGGAATATTTAATACTTAAGAGTTTTTTTCTTCCCCCCAAAAAATTTGTAACAAAAAAAAATAAAAAAAAAAATAAAATAAAATGACATACTCTTTAGAAAATAAATTATTGGATTGAGTGCATTCCCATTGGCCAGAGCATTGTGGACAAATATCACCAAGGTTATCAGATTTAACATCATTACACTTGGAGCATCTTAAATCTTGTAATTGATAAGATAAAGAACGTCTTTGAATGATTTCAACCAACTGACTTTCAATAGTATTTTTAGAGTAATGACCTTTACATTGAATACAAGATAACTCTGGGACTCTAATCGTATTTGTTTCGTCATCATCATCGTTGGCATCATCATCATCATTATCATCATCATCATCATCACTATCGTTATTATTCTTTTGTGATGATATTTTTGAAGAGGAGGAAGAAGAGGTATTTGTATTTCTTAATAAATCAATATCTCTACAAGAATGACAAGATGAACAAATTACATCGGGTAAAGTGAAAGAAATGCAAGGATCTCTGAATTTTGCCTCATCAGAGAATTCTCTAACTTTAATTGATGTCATTAGTTTCATTCTTAAACGTGATACTCTTGATGATATGGATTTATCAATTGATAAGACATGACAAACGAATTTAATAAACTCTAATGGTGGATTGATTAGTTTCAAATAACCACCTGGTAAATTTGGGAATTCCAATGACGATTGGTTAACTTGGAAATGGTCTAATAATGTGAAAATACGATTTTGATCAACTAATAAATCAAATTTAGATTTAGCTTTCTTTGTTACTGTTGTAGTTGCTGATGATGATGATGATGATGATGGGATATTACCACCACCACCACAACCACTACCATCTTCTTCTTCTTCTTCTTCATTCCAAGTTGAACTTTTTCTTAAATCTGGCTTAGTGGGTTCATTTGTAGAATCTTTTGAGGGATTATCACTTTGAGTACTCGTTGTAGTTGATTCACTGAGTGAAGGAATATTATTAACAATACCTTTTTGTTTTAATAGATATCTTTGTTGTTGTTCTTTTTGAATTCTAATTAATTCATCTCTTTCAATATGTAATTTATAAATATAATCTGAAATGATAATAATGAAAGAGGTTTGAATTTGAGGTGGTAAAAATTCCGCAATGTTCCAATTTGTAATAATTTTACCATTTTTAATAGTTTTTAATTTTTTGTTATTATTTTCTTCATCTTCTTGTTCATTTTCAGAATTATCAATATCATCGTCATCATCATCATCATGATCGTTATTATTATTACCATTTTGATTTTTCATTAATGGATTAAAATATAAGATACCAGAATAATTTGAATTATTTAACCATAATAAATTATGATAATAATTTGTTTGTTTAAAATTAATCCAACTGAATAATTCTTTCTTTTTAATAACAGCCAAAATGTAATTACAATAGGAACGGGCATCCTCGATCGAATCCTTTTGAGAGCAAATTATAATCTTATTGAAATTGGCATAGACGATTTTACTACCCAATTTTTTAAATTCGAAAATTAATTGAATGAAAACTTTTTTCATTAGTTGATGTAAGGTACGATAAAGAATTGGATCATAAAGTTTAGAATTGGTAGAACTAATCCAACGATAGAAATGTAATAACAAATAATTTGAATAACGTGAACTAATTTCATTTCTCTTACTATTACTACCCGATACTAAATCCAATTTCCATTTTGATACTAGATTTCTAAGGATATTAAATTCTTTTTCACAACCACTAATTTGATGATTAATTGCCGATCTAAATTTATTTGTAATTGATAGTTTATCAAAAGATGAAGTTGTATCATTAATTTGGCTATTATTTGAAGTATTGTTTTTAGAATTGTTATTGTTGTTGTTGTTGTTGTTGTTGTTGTTACCACCATTGATACTATTCTTAATATCATCAAACATTGCAACATTTGATTCATCACCAAGCTCATTACCTAAAATACCTTCAATTTCAGCCAAATGAATAGATTCTAAAATTGTATTTGTTGCCAAGTTTTCAATATCCAATTCGAAACAAACTTGATTGTAACAATCCGAATTATTGATTTCAACACTATTCAACTCTTCGTAGAATTTAGCATCATCCTCTTCAGAGCCACCTAAATCAGGGAAATTGGAATCAGACATCCAAAGGAGGTGTTTTTGATCGACCAAAGAACGAGCATATAAAATATCACACATAAAGGAGGCATTATCCGTTGGAATATTACCAATGGGTATATTTGCATAACGTGACATATTGGCATAGTAAACCCAAAGTTTTGGAGCATCGGTTAGACGTAATGGTAATGGTTTCAATGAATGAACATCCCAATTGAATGGTGAATACATTGAATCATTCTCATGGTATGGAACGGGTACACGTGGAAACTCTCTAAGTATTGGGATTTGTTCCAATATTCCAATTGGATTCGATACTTGTAAGAGTATGATGGTTGGACCTTTACGTTGATACTCCATAATCAATGAGCCAATCTCTTTTCTTGCCAAAGACATACTAGACTTTTGATCCATTGTAAAGGTGATCTCTGGTAGTTTCTCTTTGATCGAATTCAATACTCTAACATCGATTTTGTTGGCAACGTATGGATTTGAGAAAATCACAGAACATTGTTGAGTGTTCATATTGAATAGAACGAAATAACCATCTTTACCATCTCTACTATTGTGATAGAGGAAGAGTTGATTAAAGTTATGTTCCGCTAGATAGTGAAATTGTTTCTCTGGTTTCGATGCAATATCCTCCAATGAGAATCTAGTTGTACCATTGACAATCTTTGTAAAGAATGGACTCGCTCTTGACAAACTTGCAACACAACCACATTGAATGATCGCTTTAATATCCAAAGGTACCTTGGTTTCATAGACACCCTCAATCATTGGATTGGTGAAGAGGGTATTCAATTCCTTTGATTGTTCCAAGAATTGACTTTCACTCATTGTCACTGAGAAAACGTTGAGTCTTTGTTTACCTCTTGGTGGTATGACATTGGTATTCTTTTGTGCGTCTTCATAGGGATCGCTATCAATTGAATTCAAATAGAATACTCTATTGATGTCGACTTTTATTGGGATTAACTGATCCTCAATCAATGACCACATTTGATAAATACCTGGTTCACCACCATAAATTGGTTCAATCGAAATGATATTCCAAACACCTTTTTTAATTATATCCGATTGACTCTTAAAGAATGTTGAATTTTTATTGCCAAACTTTGTACCACCACCACCAATTCTAAAGCTATCACTATCAAACAATGAATCACTTTGTTTTCCTCTTCTTTTTTTTAATAAACGTTGAATCTTCCATTTCTTTTTTGATATCGATAACCAACCTTGGAAATCTTTATCGATTGGTGGCGCTTTGGTTTCCAATATCTCTTTCTCTTGTTCACTTGAAAACATTTCAATTGATGATTTTGCTTTTTTCATTAAAATACTAGTAACATCGGATGATGATGATGATGAAGATTGTTTGCCTCTTTTAAATTTAGTTACCTTTGGTTTAAATGCTGGTAAATCTTTAAATCTTGAAGAAAACATATTTTCAATATCACCAATTGGTTTTTGATCTTTTCCATTTGATGAAATTTCATGATTATCATTATCATCATCATCATCATCGTTTTCACCATTGTTGTTATCATCATTATCTAGTTTTGAATTTTCAAAGAATGATGTAATTGAAGTTTGACGACGACCATCTTCATTTCTTCTAATTTCTTTTAAGATCCAATCTGGATGAATTACACGTGGTACTGGATTGGAAACATTTTGAAGTGCAGCAGGAATTGTGATAATCTTTTGAATGACACCAGATAAACGTTGACGATAATAGTCCCAATCGATTAATTCACGAATATCTAGATCACCACTAGCGGATTTTGTCCATCTTCTGAGATAATGACAACGAGTTTCAAAGTCAGCATCAAAGATTGCCACAGGTAAAGCACGTTCAGTGATTGGTGAGCCCGCTGGTTTATTGGAGATAATGTATTGACATGATAGACCTTTATCCTTGATCATATCATCACCTAAAAACTCTGCCAATTTCTTTGCGGTACTAATGGCCGAGCTTTTTTGAGTGCCATATTCCTCCAACTTTCTACTCATATTACTACTCTCAGTGATGAGTTCAATGAGATCCTTCTCTTCGTAGTTTTCAGCATGACTATCCAAGATATCCAACCAACGATTTGCAACGGCACCCACCGATTGATAACAACCCTCTAAACTATCACCACCCAAAAACTCCTTAAATACTTCGGATTGAAAGAGTTTAATCAATTTCAATTCACCACGTCTTTTAATTTCAAAGCCTTTCAATTCACAGATACGACCTTCACGATTGAATACGGCATAACGTTTCTTTAGTTTCACATCTTTCTCCTTACTGGTTGGAATTAACATACAACGATAGGGACCATCACATTCGAATAGAATTGAACATTCATCACGAATTGTATAGGTGTTTGTTTGGGCATCATAGTCTTGATATTGATGATTTGTGAAACTTTTGGCCACTTTTTCATTCAACATCTCACAAATGTAGGAGAAGGTAACTTTTTTACCCGTGGAGGATTTCAATGTGTAATTCTCTGGGAAATGTGATGGAAGGATACACCAAATACCATCGGTATCAATTTCCAAAGGTCTACCCATTTGTTCCACAACCTCTCTGGCCTCCTTAATGATGTTTGAACCGGTATGAGTTACAATACCCGCCATTTGCATCGAATACCAACGTGCACCTTTTCTCATTACATAACCATAGAAAGAGTTGAGAATACACTTGTGAGCCAATTGAAGACTTTCATAGAGTACCACCATACCTTGGGCAGCTACCACCGCCACACTATTGGTACCACCAGATTCTTGCATCGCTTGATCATATTTAATCTTCCAATCACGATGATGATTCTTGAAAACGTAACGACGATCACGGAATAAACGAACGGTATCGACGTAGAAAGAATTTTCACGCATACAAATGGTATCGGAACGAATCTCTTGTGTGATTTGATGAGTTTTCCTATAGACTTTTCTAGAGTACTCCTTTAGACGTTTTCTCAAGAGTTCATTACGAGTCTCTTCACTTAACGATAGGAAAGATTTTCTATCTTCTCCATCACCAAACTTCTCGGATTCCAATTGTTGAAGAATTAAACGATACTCGGATTGATTCGATGGTGAATAGTCACCTCTCCATTGCCAATCCAATGTACGTTGACATTGAGACTCTGGTCTATTGTAGATACAAGTGGCACAGATTTCATCGTTTACCACCGCAGTGGGTTGAAGTTTATTGGTGAGAATGATATTGGGATACATAGCGGATACATCAAGATGATAAATCAATGGGTGGGATTGTTGTTTTGGATTCTCTTTCAATAGGCCAAACTTTTTAAGTACATCTTGTTTAACCTCTTGATAGTTGCTCACTGTATCCATTGGAATGCCACCTTCCTTTAGTGCGAATTTCAATACCTGATCAATGTTGGCCATATGTTTTTCAATGGCGGTTGGATCCAATGAAAAGTTGGTTGGAATATCCGATCTGAATACACCCGACTCCAAACATTCCACATGACCACCAACATAGGTCTCACTCTCTAGTAAATGTCCTTTATACATACCATTGATATCGTCCTTATGTTTATTTGGAAATATTACATTGGCTTTAAATGCTTGGGTCATCAATAGCGCTTCACATAGTGTACCCGAACCTTTTCTCAAAACATCATCTGGATTCATTGGAATAATTGTACAGAGTGAGAAAATGAATGGATGAACATAGTTCATATAGAGATAATAGGTTGCAACCGCATCGGAAACTGAATAGTTTGCTAATGTCTCTGGATCCTCTTGAGCGGATTTTAACATTAACTCTGGATCCAATTCCAATGGATCATATCTTAACTTCTCCCTTGTTACCGCTTTCAAACCATGACTACCATGTGGAAGATAACTATCTCTCTTCACCCAACAAAATGCATCCATATGTGGGTTTACTCTACTTCTATACTCTCCATTATCATTTCTAAA
Source organism: Dictyostelium intermedium (assembly GCA_000277465.1). Classification (NCBI taxonomy): domain Eukaryota; phylum Evosea; class Eumycetozoa; order Dictyosteliales; family Dictyosteliaceae; genus Dictyostelium; species Dictyostelium intermedium. The sequence continues at coordinate 5,229 of AJWI01004116.1, read as the reverse complement.
TCCAATTTGTTGAAACATACTCAATCCATGATACTCTGCTCTACTCTCTACAAATGGCCAATCAAACATATCACCATTATATGATACAAATATATGTGGTTTCTCTCTTTTAATTTCACTAAAAAATCTTTCTAAAACTGATTTCTAAATAAATTATCGACAAACAAAAGTTAATTAATTTTTTGATGTGTTATGTGTTATGTGTTATGTGTTATATGTGTTATGTGTTTCAAAACTTACTTCATCAGGTTCATTAAAAACAGTGAAAGGACCATAATATTCTGGTTTTGGAGTATATTCAAAATCTTTAATATCTTCAGAAACAATTTCACGATTTACAATAAGATAACCTTGTTTATCCAACATATAGGAGATCATCATAATTGAATCGATTGAAGCATCAGGAAATTTCAATGGTAATTTAGTGGTTTCAATATCGTATGCCAAAACCTTTGGATCAGGTCTATCGACACGAGTTGTTAACTCTGTCAATGTTGTAGTTCTGCCATTCTTTATAACTGTATACCATAATCCAACCCGAATATTTAAATCAATTGCCGCTCTAACATAATATGGTACATCATATTCTCTAATATCTAATATATATTCAGTTGCTTGTCTACTTTGTTTATTATTATTATTATTTATATTATCATTTGATAAATCTTTATATAATTCTTTGTTATTGTTATTATTAAAATTGTTGTTATTATTATTGCTACCTTTATTATAATATGAATTTAAAATTTTATTTAATGCTTCATCTTCATATGCTTCACTTGTATTGGTTTTTTGTTTATTTCTTTTAATTATTGGAAATAAATCATTACGAACTGATAATAGAGTCGAAACATTGTGAAAACGAATTTTTAGATATTTTCTCTTTAAACCTGATAAATGATTCTCCAAGTCCAAATCCTCTTTATCCATGATATCAATACCTGCGATATCTTTCTCATAGGTACTCTTTAGATAGGATTCAACCTCTGATTGATGTCCTTCCTTTACATAAATATAAAAGTATGGATTATATGGTAACCATACTCTAAATGATGTTGCATCATCTTGAATAAAAAATAGTTCTAATGATGCTTTTTCAATATCAAGTCCTTCTTTAGATGTTGCCTACATATATTTATTTTTTTATTAATTTTAAAAAAAAATAATAATAATAAACAAATAATAATAATAGTTATTATTAATTGTATTATTATTATTATTATTATTATTATTATTATGAATATAGTTGGTAAAATTTAAAAATAGAAATAAGAAATAATAATTAATATTTTAAAAATTATAAAAAAGGAAATTTTTTTATATCATAATTAAATATAGCAAAAAAAATAGTAAATTACTATTATTATTAGATAATATGCAATATCTAGATAATAGTATGTTTTGTGAGGTGTGTGTATGTGTGTGTGTGTGCATATGTGTGTTTTTAAAATAATATAAATATATAATATATTGCTATAAATAAAAGTGGTGTACATACAGGTTGCATATTTAGTAACCAACCTTCTTTTTCAAAACTCTTGAAACTGACATATTTGTCGTTTCCATCTTTCATCTCATCTTTAATTTTTTTGTTGTTGTTATTATTGTTATTTTCATTCCATTTTTGAGACATTGTTTGATTAATATTTTATTTTATTTTTTTGCGTGTGTTTTTACACACCTTTGCTATTATTACTTAAAATGATAACAATCGATGCGAATTACTAAAAAAGTGTACAATATCACAAAAAAATTATTTTTCAAAAAAAAAATAAAAAAAAAAATAAAAAAAAATATAAAAAAACCCGCCATAATTTTGGAGGGAAAAAATTTAGTGAAAAAATGTGAAAAAAAAACTAATCTTGGAAATTTTAAGCATCCATAAACTAATGTTATAAATATATATATATATATTATATATTATTATATAACAATTTTTATTTATAAAATCATGATTAATATTCTATTTTCAATATTTCCCCCTTTTCCACTCTGTTTTATTTATATTTATAATTAACATATAGTTTTTTTTTTAAAAAAATATAAAAAAAATCAATACATATATATCTAAGAACACATTTCCTACTGACACAAACATAAAACACTAATAATTAATTAATAGCTACACATTTCATATGTAAATGCAAAATTCATTATTACTATTATATCAATCACCCATAATTAAAAAAAAAAAAAAAAAAAAAAAAAAAAAAAACTCCAGTACCACCATGGTGAAATAGGGACAGATCATCTTTTTTATCTTTAAAAAGTAAAAAAACATGTGTTTTTTATAATTTTATAACTATTTTTTAAATTATTATTTTTTTTTTTTTGTTATATTTTTTTATTTTATTTTTTAAAATTATTTGATTTTTATTTGTTTTTACTATTTAAACTTTTTTTTTCATTTTTTTTTCTTTTTTCAAAGTTATGAAATAATTTACACTACTACATACAAATACACTCCAATTAAAATGATTTAAAAAAGAAAAATAAAATAAATTAAAATAAAATAAAAAAATTTAACAAAAAGAGAAATTTTCAATTAATAAATTTTTTTTAAATTATTATATTAAAAAAAAAAAAAAATAAATAAAAAAACCAAATTTAAAATATAAAATAAAAACAAATATATTTATATAGTATCAGTATTAGTACATCCTATTATTTTTTTTATAAAATATAAAAATAATAATAATAATAAAAAATAAAAAAAAAAAAAAAAAATGATAAAAGATAATAGTAATGAAAATATATTAGTTATAAATTCAAATGATAATATTGAATTAGAATTTGAAAGTGATTTATTATTATATGACAATAATAAAAAGGAGATATTAATGAGAAGGGAAAAGAGAACCAAGTTGGTCAATATATCGATAGTATTTGCAATATTATTTTTTGGAGAAGTAGCCAGAGGAATCATTATTCCAACGATAAATTATTATTCGATATTGGTAGGTGGTACAGCAACGACATTGGGATTGATAATATCGGCATTTAGTGCTGGTAGATTTTTGGCAACGATTGTACTTGGCTATTTTTCAAAATTTGATACCTATAAAAACATATTCAATTTTTCAATGATACTTTGTATTATTGGCTCATTTTGGTATAGTTTGGGGTACATTGATCAAGGTAACGAATATATTGGTCAATCATCATTAGTGATCTCAAGATTTATATTGGGATTTGGTGCTGGTACATTGAGTACATCACGTTCATTCTTGGCAGATATGACAATTCCATCGGAAAGAACGACATGGATTGCATTATCGTCTGCACTTCAATTTCTTGGATTTGCAGTTTCCCCCATTATTGGTTCATTATTATCTTACATTCCACCATTCAATATTGGAGAGATTAAAATCGATTCAATAACATCGCCTGGTTGGTTTTTAACATTTCAAAACTTTATCCTATTGCTTTTTATCATTTTCTATTTTCAAAACCCAACATTAAATCAATTGGCATGTAATAACAATAATATAATCAAATCATCGATAGATTTAAATAAAAATAATAAAAATAATAAAAGTGGAAGTAATAATAATAGTGATAATGAACAAGATGAATATGATAATGATTATGAAATTTTAAATAATAATAATAATAACAATAATAATAATAATATTAATAATGATGAAATTGAAGGTTCATCATTAAAAAGTAGTGATAGTTCACCATTATTAAGTAATCGACCACCATCAATTTATAGAATATTATATAATAATAAGAGAATTTTTATAAATTTAATTATATTTATAATATTAAACTTCTTTATTAGAGCAATCCTTGGTATCTATGAGACATTGGGATCAACATTGTACAGTAAATTGGATACTAGTGTCAATAGTAGCACAAACTCTGGTTACTTTTTCGGTGGTATGGGATTTTTGGGTATTTTATTATTGCTTGTTATAAGTTGGCTATGTAAAAAGGATTTGCTACATGATTATTGGATTCTATGCTTTGGTAATTTGATTATTACAATTGGTTGTTTCGCCACTATGGTTCATCAATTGACTTGGAGTAGATTTGTAATTGGCTACATTTGTATTTGGGGTATTGGTTTCACATTGGCTCAAACGGTGGTTGTTTCAATGTTTTCCAAAGTATTATCACAAACCATTGGGAATGCATCTCAAGGTACTTTAATTGGTATCATCACTGCAAGTGGTTCATTGGGTCGTGTCATTGGTCCAATATTCTCTGGTTTACTCTATGATGAAAATAATCTCTTACCATTATTCTCCTTTGCATTCGCTTTATCTTTAATTTTATTATTTTCTTCAATTTTAATGATTCCAAAAGATATTATTAAAATTAAATATTTAAATCATAATGATAACATAGATGATGAATATAATGAAGAAAGTTATAATTTAATTAAAAGTAAAAAAAAANAAAAAAAAATAAGAAAACACATTAAAAAAAATAAATAAATAAATAAATAATAATGATAAATAAAAAAAAAAAACAATAGAGTTTTAAAAATTTACAAATTATTATTAATTATTGATTATTTTTAAATTTTCTAATCATTGTATAAAAATGAGGGGCATCATGAGTATTGGAATGTTGTTGATAAAATTTTGAAGTTTCAAAATGGAATTTTTTAAAGAAATCAATAAACTCTAAATCACATTCGGTATAGATTGATGCATTTTGACTATCGGCTAAATTTAAGACATGTTTAATTAAATCTGTACCTCTTTCACTACGTCTATATGAATGTTCGACTGCTATACAATTTAAGTACCAATGTTTGTGTGGATGATTTTTCATTTCAGCTTGATGTATACGTTCAGCGAAATCAGAGGATCTTAAAATTCTTGATAAAACTGACATACCAAGTTTAAATGGTGCCATATACATACCAACTTTAAACATCTCTGCAATACTAACACCATTTACGTCATGTGGTGGTTGTGCTATCATTACACCACTAATGGTTTGTTTATTGTCATTATAGGAATTAATTTCAAAACATCCCCAAACTCTTGCTTTCTTTAATGCATACGTTAACATTTTATTACAAAACCATGTTCCACCTGTAATACGATATGCTGCTGATTCACTAAAAAAAAATTCATAAATATATCCTCACGTGTTGATTTCTCCAATAATATTGATGCTTCTTGAATATCCTCTTGACATAGTTCTCTTATTATATAAGTTATTATTATTATTATTATTATTATTATTATTATTATTATTATTATTATT